>JABUQX010146174.1:25000-45441 GCA_015478945.1 Trachelipus rathkii | reverse complement strand
TATTATTATTATTATTTATTATTATTATTATTATTACATATTATTGAGAGAGATAGAGATATAGAAGATTGATATATATATTGTTAAGGTTGTTATATAGCAGCAGCAACATATATATATACTACATATATATATAGCATTTACATGCTATACATTATTATATATATTGCTATACATATACATGGCAACAAAAAGTCATATATGACAAAGAGGTGAGTATATATAAGAGTTATATAAAGAAAGAAAGAGTGAGCATATATATATATATATATATATTTCTACAAACATATAAATGCTTTAATGAGAAATTTGATAAATATGATATAAAATAATTTTATGTAAATTAATTTTCCTATTACAAATTGCCCAATAAAGTAGAAAGTACGCATATAGTCACATCATTAAAAGAAGGCTCACCCCCTTGACCTTTGACCTCTACTACGTCGAACGAGTTTATAAATCGCTGACAATGAGTTAAAGATTGTTTACAACACGCGAAGAAACGCTCTTGAGGCAGGTATAGATCAGTTTCTATTAAGTTTGTGTGTCATGACTTTATTATAAGGAATTGGGTGGTACTTAAAATTTTAATTTTTTGTGCTGAGGGGAGGAGGGTGGTTTTCTCTTAGAGTTGTATTTAAAAATCCCATACATATTATTGTTGCTACATTATTGGCTACAAGGTTACTGGGCTGGTTATTGATATATATATTAGCTGGCTGCTATATACAATAGCTGTTGTTGTTATTGGTTACTACTACATACTGGCTGGTTATTGGCAAACATGTCATATATGAGCAGCATATATATATATGATATATACTACATATATATAAATTTATATATATGATATATATATATATATATATATATATATTGTTGGTTTATATTTGAAATATGCAACATTTATTGGAATGATGGTAATGGAAGAAAAATATAAGATTAAATATTTTATTTTATTTATTTTTACTTTTTTATTTTTTTTATTTATTTTATTTTTTTTAAAATATAAGATTAAATATTTTATTTTATTTATCTAATTATTTTTTTCTTATTTTTAATTTGTTTATTTATGAATTTTTTTTGTATATTTACACTAAAATAGATAATTTTCTTTCCTAATTTCTTTCATAAATAAAGAGGTTAAACTAATAGAACGACATCTAGTGGGTTGAAAGTAGTCTCCCTCCCACTATCAGTCTCTATCAAGTCTCAGTGGGGTTGAGCGCATGATTCGAGCAAGATTGAAAGGTTCGAAGATGATAAGCAGGTACGAAATGGTTTTCCAAGGCAGGGTGCAAGATCGGAAGTACAAGTTTTGAGAACCACATGAGGAATACATCCAGGACTTACATCTTAGATGAAATTACATCATTAAACATAAATGTGTTGGTGAGAGGTGGATAAGATGGTATAGCTCTGGAAGATTTAAGGTTAAATTAGAGGCAAAGATTTGAGCGAAAAGTTTAACTTTTGCAGAAGTTAAGACAGTGTTTCTGCGAGAGGAGGGTATGATGTAAAAGCAACATTATAGTAGATATATTTTCCAAAATACCACATAGATCGGAAAGGAGAAGAACTAGAAATAAGAAATAGGGGGAAGAACAGAAAAAGGTAGAATAACCAGAAAGAGCACTGCATATTCTTTATATCTTTAGAAAAAAAAGAGCTTCTAATGTTAGGAAAAAGATTTTGCATCCTTCCGGGATGAAATATAAAAATCATAAGTTTATGGTTTGAATTAACCGAGGTTTATGAGTTTTAATAGAAAGGGAAGAATTTGAAATGTACGCCTGTCAATCCAAAGAAAATCAACTCCGATGAAGTAGTTCATTTCAAGGAAAATTAAAGAAATACGCCCTCAAATCTAACCAGCCAGCAGTATCAAAGTGTCGCTCCCTCGCCGAAGGAAAAATCTTCCAGTGGAAGACTTGAAAAGACAGAATTGGATACAGAAATAAGAAATTGTTGGAGGTTCTCGGAGAAGGAAAGAGTTTGAAGTGTAGAGTGAAGAATTGGAAGTTTAGAAATGGTCTAGTATGTTCTAGATAGAGTATTGGAAGCTATTGGCGGTGGTGAACATGTGAACATTGAAATCACCAAGATTGAAGATCTAGGAGAATTTAGAAGAGGAATGAATATATTCCATTTTAGTGATTAGATAGTCAAAGAATTTAAGATTGCTAGTAGAGATAGGAGATCAATCACAAACAAATAAATCTTGACATAGCTTGGCAAGAGAGTCTAGAAAATTCAAAAACTCCAAGTTAAAAAGATGAGAAAAGTTGACATCGTTACCCACATATGCGCAACATCTGTCTTTGGAGGATAACTGAGGAAAGAGGCAGTAAAAAGAAAGCGAGTAGGGTTTCCTATAGGATCCCTCAGACACCTGAGTATTGGATAAGAAAAATGTAAAGTCTAAAAGAAGAGAGGTGATGCTCAAAGAAAAAAGATTGTGTACAGAAAAATTCTTCAGTGTTTTGGCGACAATAACCCCATCATCAGAGAACGCCAATTTCCAAGCGAAGGTAGAGGAGGAGTGGACGAGAAACTATCTTTGGAAGCCGCCTCTCTTGTCTTCTCCAAAGATACTTTCTTTGGTAGTAATTTTTAAAGTTGTTAATAGTGTGTGCACTTGTGTAAATTGTACATGTAGTATGTGAAAAAATGAATATATAGGAGTGCATAATCAAATATAAGATTAATTCGATTACCGTGTGTATAAGGTCCAAATAGGACGAATCATTGAATACTGGAGTGCAATGGGATCTTCCAGCTCACAATAACACTCCATATGCCATCGCTAAGGGCAGTTTTACCCCCTTCCAATATTTATATATATATATATATATATATATATATATATATATATATATATATATATATATATATATATATATATATTATATATATATATATATATATATGAAAGATTTATTTTATATGAAAAGAAAGGTATCGGACCATTTATATAATATTATTATATATATATATATATAATATATATATATATGTGTGTGTCTGTGTATGTATGTATGTATGTATGTATGTATAAAAGATTATATTTTAAAACAAACTAATTTTACGCATCATAAAATAGTCAAAACAAAAGATTTAAAATCTTATCAATAAACATAAGATTTCCATCTTCAAGGGGAAACAAATCATACCAAATCATAAAAGATTTTTTCTTAATTTACTTAACCCGGAAAGATCACTTCCGCCAAGAATTTGTGATTATTTAAAGCTACGCCACGGAAACTGCATTTTTTCTAATCTACATACATCTCATTTCCGACAAGTCATATAGCTCCTCCTTTCGGCCAACATTATATAAGGGCAAACTTTCCTTCACACTATACCAGATCAAGCAGTCTACATATCACATTGAAAGGTTATATTTTATTTATAACTGTATTTAAATATGTCTTGCATGTTATTTTATTCTCAATATTATTTTGTAATTACTCGAACTTAAATATTACTAATATTTCATATAATTTCATTTTCCATTCATTTTCCGTTTTGAGAATATGTTATGGATTCTATTATTATTTTGCACTGATATTATTATTATTATTATTATTATTATTATTATTATTATTATTATTATTATTATTATTATTATTATTATTATTATTATTATTATTATTATTATTATTATTATTATTGACGAAACTTGCTTGTTAATTCTTATCCACTATCATATCGAAGCTACTTTACCCTTTTCCATTGCGTAAGAAGAATTACTCGCAAATCAAAAACTCATTAATATCCCTAAAGCCTCTATCTTTTTATACAAATATCTCCGTAATTCAAAGGGCAAATCTGAATCAAAGAATAGAAATTAAACTCCCCGAACTCCAAAATGAACCCGAAAAAGAGTGAATCAATCCTCGAACAGCTGGAAAAACAAATAGGATTCAGGAAAGCAAAGCAGAACCAACAGAATACGGACAAATATAAATTTAAAAATCCACGAAATACGTGCGATATAATTTTTTAGTGCAAAATATTTTTTTTCTTAAATATTTATATGAACACTTAAAACTAATTGTGCAGAAAATCTTTGTTGTGAGAATGTAACACTTTATTTATCCAAAAAAAAAAAAAAAAAAAAAAAAAAAAAATTGATGTTACGGTAACTTTTGCTAGGAGAAACTCTGAATTACTGAAGTAGAAAAAAATATTATTTTCGATTTTTTTTTTCACATTTTTATTCTTGAATTTTTTAAAACTATTTTTTTAAAGTTTTGAAATTATACATCTTTGGTTGTAAACAACAATGAATGCAAATACTACTACTATTACACTATTAAATACGCATATTATATTATATATTATTATTATTATTATTATTATTATTATTATTATTATATTACTATCTATTATTTTTATTATTATTTATCAATATTATTATTATTATTATTATTATTATTATTATTATTATTATTATTATTATTATTATTATTATTATTATTATTATTATTATTATTATTATTATATTATTATTATTATTATTAAATATAATTTTTTATAATTTTATTATTTCTTTTAGAATTTTATTTAGCAATTAAGAAACATCACTATTATTGTTGTCTGTATTGAGTATTTTGTCATTCTAATTGAACTTTGATTACACACTTATTATGTTACTTAATCTACTTAAGATTACATTTAACATTATATTATTTTCTGATTTGATTTTACCTTGCATCTCTTTCATCATTAATGTACTTATCTTGTGGATAAGAGAATCTGGAACAACATGCTCTGTTGCGCAAACATTTTCATTTAGAGAAGGACAAATAAAGATATACCCACAAGGCTTTTTATATATCTATCCTTCATTAAACCACACATCAGAGTATTTCTGGTACTGGTTATCGTCCATAGCACCGAGTTATATATATATATATATGTTAAGATATATGGCAGCATACATGGTAATGTTGTATTGGTTGTTATGTTGCTATTGTTATGTAGCATATATATATATATATATATATACATATATATATATTGTGTCAAGAGTAATATAAATATATATATATATATCGCTATATATATATAACGAGTAGCTTGTAAGTTGATAACTCGAGACTAGGCACCTATTATAAAACAAATTACATACCTTGGAATCAGTGAGTAATTTAATATGAGTGGGCCATTTATTTATTTTTTTTTACTTCATTCGTCGGAAATATTTAAAAAAATTTCCCTTCATTTAGGGGGCTCTGAAGCTGACTAGCACATTAGGATGGGATTGGTCCTCTTCTGTCAGTCTCACCGGAGCATCGAGAGATCCTCGACTCCCGCCATCTTTGTGGTTTACCCCATGGTATTCCTTTAGTTAAAAGCAATACCAAATTGCAAAGGAAGTACAATGATTTTCCGAACTATGGCAATACCATAGGATAAACCGCAAAAATGGCAGGGGTCTCTCGGCCTCCGGTGGACGACGGGGGGAAGACCACCCCTTCTGTCCCCCATCGGTTCGAGCTATAATGGAAAATTTTAAATATTTCCGACGAATAAATGCAAAAAAAAAAAATTAAAAACCCCTCCTTAGAATTTTCCGCTGATTCCAATATGTAATTTGTTTTACTGTAGGTGCTACAGTTCTCGGATACATGATGTCAGCTTTGAGACTTTGACCATATAGAGTAATATATAGCAGCAGTTAAGGTTGTTATATATAAAGAGTTATAGTATATATATATATATATGCTATATATGGTTACATATATACATATATAGATATATATACATGTACCGTATATAATAATAATAAATTTGTAGAAACTGTACTGCACCAGTGAGATCATATAACAACTACTCCTAATAATGATATGTAAAAACTTAGAACTTCCTAAGTTCTGATCGCCAAACTGGTATAATAAATGCAAAAATTAATTTAGGTTAGGTTAGGTTAGGGCTAGGTTAGGCCGTAGTTAGGTTGGGTACCTCGGTAGTCACAGTAATATTTCAAATTCTGCCTATATATGATACAAGTTGATAGAGGCTGTTGTTATATATGCATATACATAGCTGCTGGTATTGCTGTTGTTGCTGGCTGGATATATTGCCAGCTGGCTGTATTATTGGCTACATATATATATATTATTATATATATTATTACTAACCTGAAATATATATGGTCAAACTAAAGAAGTTACCTGCATGATATCTCGAAAACTAAGATAGGTACAAGAAACTGATAACATATATGAATCAGCGTATGAAATTAGAGTAAGAAACATAATAATCATTTTTTTATTTTTTCTATATTCCAAAAACTACGATAGGTAGAAGAAAAACTAACAACATATATGGAATCAGCGTATAACAGTTTTAGGGCTCGGAGCTGATGAAATAATAGAGGGTAATGCCTCACTACTCCTGCAGGGAAGGCGAGGAAATCCCCTGCGACACTTCCAAATACCAAAGAGCGGTTCTGGAGACCCTCCCTGAGGGGGAAATAGTCCCACCCCCGTCGTCCCCCCAGGCGCCGAGAGACTCTGACTTCTTAGATCTTTTTATGGTTTACCTGGGGTATTCTTTTAGTTAAAAGAAAAATCTTTTTCATACATATTTCATACGCTGATTCTAAATATGTTATTAGTTTTCTTGTACCTATCGCAGTTTTGGAGATATAAAAATAAAAATAAAAAAATTTTTTTTTCATTTTCCATACAAATTTCATACACTGATTCCATATATGTATCAGTTTTCTTGTACCCATCTCAGCCTCCGAGACATCATGCGGGCAACTTCTCTAGTCTCACATATATATATTATTGGTTAAAGATTTATAGATATATATTACATATATATATATATATATACATATAGAAGAGCTGCTGGTTGGCTGGCTATTATTGGCTGGCGCTGGCTGGCTATTGGCTGGTGCCAGCAGCGATATTATTATGCCATACAGCTGGGCATACACGTTGGCTACTCATCCATATAAGGCTGGCGCGAGCGGCTGGCTGGCTGGCACATTGTTATACATGGCTATTATTACAGCAGCTACAGCTAGTTGCAGCTGAGCTGGTTAGCATGTTATTGGCTATTATGTTATTGTTATTGAGTTATTGAAGAAAATGTTCGCATATAGTTAGTTATTATTGGCTACAAGATATAATATACTATATGTTCATCCGGTATTTATATATATAACATTATATATATATATTATATATATATATATAATAGAGTTATAATATATTATTATTATATATTATATATACATATTATATATATATTATTATACAAAGATACATATACATACAAAGGCATATAAGGCGAAACTGGTAATACGCATTGCCATATATAGCATAAATGTTGGCTAAGGCTGTTTGATATGTATTATTGCTGCTATTGCCGTTGCGCCAGCTGCTGCTGGCTGGCGTAAGGCTGGCTGGCTGGCTGCTGCTACGTTGGTTATTGCGTTGCTGGCTACATACATACATATGATACGGGCTGGCTACTGGCTGGCTATTACTGGGTTGTTATTATTGCTGGCTATTGTTGGCTGGCTGGCCGCTGCTGGCTAGCTGGCTGGCATACTGCCATGGCGCTGCTGCTGATACATATATTATGCGCCAAGGCTGCTGGCCAGCAGCAGCG
This sequence comes from Trachelipus rathkii, assembly GCA_015478945.1. NCBI lineage: Eukaryota > Metazoa > Arthropoda > Malacostraca > Isopoda > Trachelipodidae > Trachelipus > Trachelipus rathkii. The sequence goes on along the minus strand of JABUQX010146174.1, from coordinate 37,806 downwards.
AGCCGGAAGCGTTGTCAGCGGGCCGCCGGGCTGGCGCTGGGTTGGTTGGCTATACTGGCGCCATATGGCTAAGGCTGGGCGCTACGCTGCATGTTGGTTGGCTATTGTTATTACATACGTTGCTACACATATATATATCCAGATGTATTCATCATTATCTCATGCTTAGCGTTCACTTCATTATGAGCAAATTGATTCTTAACATTAGTAGGTGAAGCTCTGAAAAGTGAGAGTAAGATCCGAGTTCTTCCCGTGTCAACACATATGGTTATTTAGCTTCTCAATTATATAGCCCGGATCTTAAAGATTTCGGCCATCATAAATATATGATTAATCACTTTTTCGTGATACATATATATTATATTGTTAAGGATATATATATTGTTGTTATTGGTTATTGCTGCTGGCATATTATTACATATATACATATTGGTTATTGCTGCTGGTTAGTTGCTGGTTGGCTATGGCTGTTAGCTGTTGGTTGTTGTTGTTGAGGTGCTACAGCAGTTACTGTTGTTGGTTATTGCTACATATTACTACTATTATTGGGCTATTATATTGCACATATATTACTGGTTATTATTACTATTAAGTTATTGTTGTTGTTGGCGCTACAAGGCTAAGCTAAGGCTGGGCTACACAGTACACATATTGGCGCCACAGTATATACATGTACATGTTGGCTGCTGGGCTATTAAGGTTGGTTATTGGCAGTTGGCGCCGCTACGCGTTACGTTGCTGGGCTGGCTGGCTGGCGGCTGGCGTTACGCTGTTGGCATATTGTTGGTTGGCCAGCTGAGCTGCAGCGAGCTGCTGGCGCCGCTGCGCTACCGCAGTGCTCATCTGCTGGACGCCAACGGCTACGCCGCTGGAAGGTCTCGGGCATCTATTGGCTAAGGGTTACGCTGGCTGGCTGGTTATTGGCTGGGCTGGCTGCTGCTGCTGGCATACTACATAGGCTGGCTATTATTATATATAAGAGCAAGAGCGTGGTATACATATATATATATCATATACTGGGTTATTATTGTTATTATTGCTGCTGGCTGGCTATTGTATATATATATATATATGGTCAGCATCCCGAAAAGCTCAGGATAACTAAAAAACTATAATAGTTACACGAAAATAAATATCATTTTTATTAACTAATACATTTTTACCCGGAAATTAAAAATAAATAAAAATAACGCTTTTTAAAAAAAATTAAATTTGTTAAAAATGTTGAAAAATTACAGTTTTGAGAAATCGAACATGCCTGCTTACTAAGACTGAGCAAACAAAGGTTGCCAAATGTTTTTTTATTTTTAAACTAACGAATACACTTCCGGGTAAACAAGAACGATAGAGAGTCGGGGTTTCTCGGCCTACCGGGGACAACGGGGGGACTTCGTTTCCGTCCCTCCGTGTCGGCTCGAACCCCCCAAAAAGTGATATAAAAAGAAAAATAATATTTTTCCAAATTGTGGGGTTTGATGATGGTACCGAGAACCTGAGGAACGATTGTTAGAGTGGTTTCAAGGTCAAATCGGTCAATCAAAGCATACAATGCGGTGTAATATTTTTACTAATATTTAAGATGTTATTAATAAATATTAGAATAAAATAATTTTTTTTAAGTTTCCTTTTGTAAATTACTTGCTGAATCAAAAATGTTATTTATTCGGTAGATGTTATAGCCTTTCAGTTGGCTACGCCCGAACTTTCGGGATGCCGGCCTCCATATATATATATATATAATAAGGTATATACAGTTGGTGTTGGTTGGCGCTACAGCAGCATAGCAGTATGTTGTTGTTGTTGGCTATTGTTGCTACAATATAAACGCTGGTTGGTTATTATTATATATATATATATATATATATATATGCTGCTGGCTACAGTTAATCCATGTAGGAGAGGAGATATATATATATATATATATATATATATATATATATATATATATATATATATATATATATATATATATATATATATATATATATATATATATATATAGAGTATATATATATATATATATATATATATATATATTTTTTTTTTTTGCAGAGAGAGAAAAATTCCATATCACAAACGTTAACTCAACCAAGGGAGTATGCAACACACTATTTGGTCCGAGCAGGACAGCCTGCTTCAGGTGAGAGTAACAGCCTGCCATTCTCCCACCCTCGACCAGTTGCGAACCTGGAACCCCTCGCTTTGTTGGGCGAAAGTGCTCTAACACTGAGCTATCGAGCGCTTTTATACAACAACAACTCTATTTTAAAAAAATTATATATATATATATATATATATATAAAAGAGATTACAATGTATAGTAAATGCTTATATATATATATATATATAAATATTATATATATATATATAAATGTTTATATATATATATATATATATATATATATATATATATATATATATATATATATACATATATATATATATATATATATATATATACACACATACATATATATATATATATCTAAGGATATATACATATATATATACATACATAAATATATATACATAACCTAAATACATATACACATACGCAACATTATTAATACTATCACTATCATTACTATCATTATCACTACTACTTTACGTTATCACTGCACTACAGATTTAATATTAATATTGAACGCCCACTAATATTTCACAATATATTATTATTATCTACCACTATTCACTATATTAAAATTTTCATTACATTAACATTACACCGTATTATTATTATCAATATCACCCACAAATCACCGGCCATTACCATTAGTATAAGTTTGCCATACATATTTCACTATATATTAATATTATTTACCACTAATTTACCATATTAAAAATTATCATTAACATTATTATTATTTATCATTATCAAAATCACTGTTATTACTTATTAGTATGTTAAACGATATATCACCACCATTCGCGGAAAGATAAATGTGATAGAAGGGGGTTTCCAGTCCCTGCTACCAGTGGAATGAGAATTTTTGGAAAAACTTCACTCGCATGACCCGGACGAGGATAGACTCTGGGAAACGCAGCCCACTCTCCCGCAAATCTCCGTTTTAAATTTCATATATACCGTATAATATTATTATACATATTGTCACCATATACGCGCTGCTGGCTGCTGCTGTTGAAGAGCAGACAGCAGTATACAGGTTGGCTGGTTATACATACATATTATACACATATATATTGGCTATTATATATATATATATATTATTTATATATATATATATATATATATATATATATATATATTAATATTATATTATGTTACATACATTAAATGTTATTGTTCAGAGCATTCAGAATGAAGAAGAAAGGTTATTGCCAGAGGAATTATTATATATAAAATATAAACACATATATATATGTTGCTACAAGTATCTCTTTCGATAGATATTCACTGAACATATAATGGCAAGAACACCTCCTATTATCTCATTTGAATGATTGGATGCTAAATGTTAACACAGAATGTTCGTTTCTCCTAAAATAAGTACTACATATATATATTATTTTTTGCTTTATATTTGCAATGAATGGATAAAGATTCGAAAACAAAGAGCAGATCTATCAATACTGGAACGCAAAGAATTTGGTGAGCTTTCCTTTAAATGCGGAACCTACGCCTTACGGTGGTAAAGCACTCGACCACGTCGCGCTGAAGCAGGGCTTTCTATCAAGTAAATATTCCTGCATCTTCCACTTGGTCAGAAACTACAAATACTTTCCTGACCAATTACCCTCAGGATTAAGAGGCTATGTGGTAATAAGATATAAATATATATATATATATATATATATATATATATATATATATATATATATATATATATATATATATATATAGTTATAATCCTCAATACACAATATATATATATACAACACATACAACAGAACAAAGTCTATTCACAAACAAATCACTCTTCTCATGCTTCTCGCTTTGAAACCGCGTACTAAGAAGATGCGAACCCACGCTTCCATGGTGGTAAGCATCTGATCATGTCGCGCCGAAGTTGTGGCTTTGTTTATCATGCTAAATATCTCCTGCATCTTCCACTTGGTCAGAAAACCATACAAATACTTTCCGACCACTACCTCTAGGATTAAGAGGTTACGGTGGTGGGCCAATATATACTGGGTGCAGTGGAAGGAGCAGCAGCAGCAGCATATATATATATATATATATATATATATATATATATATATATATATATATATATATAAATATATATATATATATATATATATATATATATATAATCTCAATACACACATCACAACCATAGCTAGCCAACACATACAAACAGAACAATCTATTATAACAAACAAATCACCCTTCTCATGCTTCTCGCATTGGAAAAACCGCGTACTAAGGATGCGAACCCATGCCTTACGGTGGCAAGCATCTGACTATGTCGCGCCGTGGAAGCAGGGCTTCTCTATCGGGCTTAAATAAATATTCCTGCCCTTCCACTTGGTCGACGAAATCGCACGCTTTCCCGACCACCACCCTCAGGATTAAGAGGCTATGTGGCAATAATGTATATATATATTATTATTATTATATATATATATAGATATAGTTAGTTAGCATATTATGCTAAGATGAAAGAGAGATAGTAAATATATACATATATATATAACATATGGTTGTTGCGCGAAGAAGAAGGGTTGCTGCCATATATTGCTGCTGCTGGCTACTGGCATACAAGGCTGGCTACATGTTAAGCCAGTGATATATGTGACACTGCATCCGCATCATCCGCATTAAATTTGACATCTGCATCCGCAATTTACGATTTTGAATATCCGCAGCCCAATTTTGTTAAATGGGATATGCGGAAGTAAACAATATTGAAAATGTTTGATTATATCCTTGGGATCAGATTAAGAAAAATTATTTTTTATTTCTTATATGAGGAGATATATATATATATATATATATATATATATATATATATATATATATATATATATATATATATATATTATATATATATATATATATATATATATATATATATATGATATTTATATGTGCCTTTTTATGATGCAGATAAATGTGCTTTTTGTGTTTTTGTTTCATATATTTTTATTATATGATACTAACAATAAATTTGAGTGTTGATGAGCAGGATCAAAAACTTTTAAATACAAATAAAGGTAATTATTTAATAATATCATACTATTTTAAATATCTTACGTTTGGAAGCGCCCGAGACAAGGCGACGCTCGGGAGATCTTTCCGATGAGCAGAAATCGTCCCCTTAAAATAGAGAAATAGTTTTACGGCAAAGTAGATTCATATAGGTTAGGTTGAAATTTACTGCAACGTTGATCAATATCGGTTAGGTTGCTTTCTACTGCATCGTAGATCAATATAGTTTAGGTTGCGTTTCACTGCCATGTAAGTTCATGTTTTGTTGGGCATACACAAACTCTACACATGAAAACAAAACCCAATACGGAATGTATTTTACCCAAAAACATTTTTTACCTTACCTTGAATTCTTTCACTCGGTAGCGCTAAAAGCCGTTTTCTTTCTCATGCAAAATCAACGTTTTGGCTTATTTTATCAATTAATTTTTAATAGTTCCATATTTCGTATCTTTCTCGTTCACGTCTTAATTAATTGCTATAGTATAATATTACTATACTACTAATATATGAAAAAAATATATATTTATCTGCACCAAGAAACGAAGAAGGTCCATATATATATATACTATAAGTAGTAGGAGAGTCATATTGGAGCCCGAAAAACCCACCCTAAAACCCGAAAAACCCACCCACCGCAAAAACCCCCAACGAAAAACCCACCCATCGAAAAATCCAACAATCGAAAAACCCACCCATCGAAAAACCCACCCCCCGAAAAACCCACCCCCGAAAAAACCACCTCTGACCTTTGATCTTCCATGGGTCATTTTTGGCCCACGGTATTTTTGGCAACCCTAATTTTTTGGCAACCCTAATTTTTTGGCCACCCTAATTTTTATTGCACACCTTTCGAAGAAGGGTGTAGGCTGTTACGTAAGCAACGCCGTTTGTACAATACCTAATTTTTTTTTCTGCCATGGGTCAATTTTGACCCACGGTAGTCTGATCTGTCTTTGGGGAGCAGCCCTTTTGATGTCTTAACGGGTCCTGGGCGCGTTTCCCATCCCACCTGAACCGTAGGTTCACATCCGCCCGCCTTATGTCCCATCCCGCCTTGTGTCCCTTCCCGCCGCCGCGTTTTATATATATGTATATATATATATATAATAATAATATATATATATATATATATAATAATAATATATATATATATATATAATAATAATATATATATATAACTCTATATATATATCCTGCACTGCACCCACATGCATATTAGGTATGGTATATATATATACATAGAAATGGTATGTATATATATATATATATATATATATATATATATGTATATATATATATATATGTATATATATATATATATATATATATATATATATATATATATATATATATATATATATATATATATATATATATATATTAATCTTGTTTGACCATGATATTTCTACATTGACCTTGCCGGATACCCTATACCCAGCCTACACCTAGCCTAAACCTGCACCTAACCTAACCTAACCTAACCTAACCTAACCTAACCTAACCTAACCTAACCTAACCTAACCTAACCTAACCTAGCGTACACCTACACCTAGCCTACACCTATCCTACTCCTGCACCTAGCCTCCACCCCGCCTTGAGCTCATCCAGGTAACTGATGCCTAGCCTTTGGTAGGTATCTGTGCTAACATGAGGTCATGTAGGAACCTGACCTGTATGGATCTATCCTAACTTATTTCCATCCGTGCACACACACACACACACACACACACACACACACACACACACACACACACGCACACACACACACACACACTTATACTTATACACATACACACTTATACTTATATACACACACACACACACACACACACACACACACACATACACTAACACATATACACACATTCACTATGACACTTATACACACATTCACTATGACACTTACATTTACCCATAGACACTTACATTTACACTTATACACAAGCGGCTCTGAAACACACACACACACACCCACTTACACTTATACACACATTCACTATGACACTTACACTCACCATAGACACTTACACTTACATTTACACTTATACACATGTATAAACACACGACCAACCCTTTGGTCTTCCATGGGTCAATTTTAGCCCATCCTAATTTTAGGCACTTAAACATTTTTATTAAAAACATATACTTTACAGACCTTAAAGCAGTAAATCAGTAAATCAATAGAGGTGTTAACTAACACCTAGGGGGATTAGTATGCTTTTGTTTTACTGTTTTACTGCTTTAACTCATGTTTTACTGCTTTAACTCATGTTTTACTGCTTTAACTCATATGTTTTACTGCTTTAACTCACATATTTATTAACATTACATACCTTAAAGCAGTAAATCAGTAAATCAATAGAGGTGTTACCTAACACCTAAGGGCTTAGTATGCTTTTGTTTTACTGCTTTACTGCTTTAACTTTCTGCTTTACTGCTTTAACTTTCTGCTTTACTGCTTTAACTTTCTGCTTTACTGCTTTAACTTTCTGCTTTACTGCTTTAACTCATATGTTTTACTGTTTTAACTCATATATTTATTAACATTATGTTTTTTATTTTGTTTTAATACTTTTTATTATTTTTATTTATTTTTATTATTATTTTTATTATTTCTATTATTTTTATTATTTTATTTTTATTATTATACTTAGTGTTATTTACTTCATGCCTATTGTTATTATTATTTAGAACACACATTCACTATGACACTTATACACACATTCACTATGACACTTATACACACACACACATTCACTATGTCACTTACATTTACCCATAGACACTTACATTTACACTTATACACATGCGGTCACACACACACACACACAGATTTACTTACACTCACACAGATTTACTTACACTCACACACAGATTTACTTACATTTACACTTACACACACACACACACACACACACACACACACAGATTTACTTACACACGCAGATTTACTTACACACATAACGTATAATTTATTAAAACATTTTGTTTTAATTAAGCACGTACATTTATATTACTCATTCAAATATAGCTAAAATTATTTCAAAGTTTCTTAAAACTTCTATAATAAATCAATCATTACCTTTGAACAAAGAATTTATTATTAACTGTTAATACTTTTTGTTTATAAATTTTATAACTATCAAGTTTTAAAATAACTTTTACTAAAATTTTATGAAATTTTATTAAAAACATATATTTTACGTACCTTAAAGCAATAAATCAGTAAGGTCAGCCCCTAGCACCCCTCTACACCAAGCTATGCCACGTTTTGTTCTATTGACTTACTGCTTTACATCATCTTTAGCCATGTAATAAGTATAAAAAGAACAAAATAAGTTCTTCTCTGCTAACATAACATGTATTTTATTAAAATCTTTCTAAGTTCTTATTTAAAAATAACAATTATTCACTTACATTTATATTATTCACTCGATGTTAACTAAAAATATTTCAAAGTTTTTTAAATAATTCGGGTTTTCTTTATTATTATTATTATTATATATGTACATTGACAATCCATCACGAGAAAACACAACAACCCGCACTCCTTACAGATACGAAACTGACCTCTCTCTCTGTAAAATGTGTTGTAGGATAATCCTTTTTTGTATCCCGGGGCGATTTAAGCCTAATTCCAGGTCAAAATATATTTCAAACTGACCTTTTTCTGTAAAATGTGGTGCAATAACTACATTAGGCCTAAATTTAGGCCTAAATTTAGGATAATCCTTTTTGTAGACGGGCTAATTTAATCCTAATACCAGGTCAAAAGGTAATTCCAGTATAGACAAGAATCATTGTTATTATTATTTTATAAATATATTTCAAACTGAAACATGCTGGATCGGTAAGATCCTTTAAGCAGGTAAGAAGGAAATGTTTTCCTTACTTGTGATTGGTCGGAGTAGTTTTCCCCTAGCTCATAAGCTAACCACCAGGGCTCAGCATGAGCCCCACCCGCAAAGGCAGCCAACCCCGCACCCGCTGGTGCGTCCCGCCGCGTCCCCGCCCGCCGCGTGCGCCCGCAGGCGCAATATTTCAGCGTTCCCGCCCGCCGCGTGCGCCCGCAGGCGCAATATTTCCGCGTTCCCGCCCACCGAGCAGGTAAGAAGGAAATGTTTACCTTTCTTGTGAGTGGACGGAGTAATCCTTATCTCTATATGACCTCGTATGTGATTGGTCGAGAATTATTTTATCGCGGGAACGCGGAAATAAAAACATGTTTTTTCATATCCTGAACCTGGGACTCGTTTATTTAAACTCTTAACATACATGTAAATATTTATTTAAGAAAGTAAAAATAAGGATAATAAAAACTTTACTATATAATTAGAAATTTAATAATCATTATATATATATATATATATATATATATATATATATATATATATATATATATATTATATATATATATATATATATATATATATATATATATATATATATATATATATATATATATATATATATATATATATATATATATATATATATATATATATAAGACTGAAAAAATTAAATATATACAAGAGTGTTAAATATATTTACAATGATTTTATATAAGGTTCACATTAAATATAATACAGGAATATTATTATATATAACACTTCCACATACATTTTACACATAATGTTTATGATTATTTTATATTAAAATTCTCTAAATCTTTGCAAATATGCCAATCATTTATATCATTATCGATGATATAGTTTCGTGTCTCATTAATACATTCAGTTAACACATACGTAAAAAGTTCCCGTTCAGATATCATAGTATATTTACATTCGGGGTCACCTGCATAAATACTTTCTTGCCATTGTTTTCTAAGTAGATAAATGAATTTCTGTACGTCTATAGAACTTAGGAAGCGATCGATGATGTGCGTAGGATCATCAATCAGGGTTTTCTTAAATGCGTAGTATTCTTGGTATAACATGTAATGAATTACGGTCACGTAATTAGATAACACAAATGTCTTCTTCATCTGTATTAACATTCGCTTACGTACCTCTAACATATATTTCATCTGCGCTAGGCCTGAAATGTAGAATCCAAATGATGTAGGTTCAAATACTGCTGTTTCATTATTTCTCTCCCATAATCTAACTTCCAAACTGATTATGTTTTGATGTTTATAAAATGATAGAGTAAGTTGCTTATCGCTGGTTTCTTCGCACAGGCTAATAACTGTTTCAGTCCAGTTTAAAGCTGAGCTTGGTTTAAAGTATTCTGTAAGCCACTCTTCAGTGTGATTACATATACGAAGTAATTCACCTGGACTCACGATACGCTTGGTATTATAACAGGGTGATTGGGTAGCACACTTGAAAAATTCAAATCCATCGGGTTTTCTTTTATATAAGAATGAAACCCTACTTCCGGGGATCTTGATTTCCCACTGGATAATGTCTTGGATTGAGGTATACTTGTTAAGGTGATTCATGATATACACTTAGTGAAAATAGAACACTTTTATTACAAACCAGAGAGCTTGTGCACCGCTTAACAGCTAAAACGAGTATGATTTTAAAATGAGTTTGGGTCTAAAACACGCATCCTCAAATATAATTTTCATCCAATCACAGGTAAGGTTCAGGATATGAAAAAACATGTTTTTACATACGTTAAAACCAAAAAGCGATAAAATAATTCTCGACCAATCACATACGAGGTCATATAGAGATAAGGATTACTCCGTCCACTCACAAGAAAGGTAAACATTTCCTTCTTACCTGCTCGGTGGGCGGGAACGCGGAAATATTGCGCCTGCGGGCGCACGCGGCGGGCGGGAACACGGAAATATTGCGCCTGCGGGCGCACGCGGCGGGCGGGGACGCGGCGGGACGCACCAGCGGGTGCGGGGTTGGCTGCCTTTGCGGGTGGGGCTCATGCAGACCCTGGTGGTTAACCCATGAGCTAGGGAAGAACTACTCCGACCAAGCACAAATGCAAGAAGCATTTTCCCTTCTTGCCTACTTAAAGGATCTTACCGATTCAGCATTTTCAATTTGAAATATATTTATAAAATAATAATAACAATGATTCTTGTCTATACTGGGGGATTACCTTTTGACCTGGTATTAGGATTAGAATTAGACCGTCTACAAAAACATCTAAATTTAGGCTAAATTTAGGCCTAATGGTTATTACCACATTTTTGAAAAGGGTCAGTTTGAAATATATTTTGACCTGGAATTAGGCTTAAATCGCCCCGGGATACAAAAAGGATTATCCTACAACACATTTTACAGAGAGAGGTCAGTTTCGTATCTGTAAGGAGTGCGGGTTGTTGTGTTTTCTCGTGATGGATTGTCAATGTACATAGATAATAATAATAATAATAAAAGAAAATCTGAATTATTTAAAAAACTTTGAAATATTTTTAGTTAACATCGAGTGAATAATATAAATGTAAGTGAATAATTGTTATTTTTAAATAAAAACTTAGAATGATTTTAATAAAATACATGTTATGTTAGCAGAGAAGAACTTATTTTGTTCTTTTTATACTTATTACATGGCTAAAGATGATGTAAAGCAGTAAGTCAATAAAACAAAACGTGGCATAGCTTGATGCAGAAGGTGCTGAGGGCTGACCTTACTGATTTACTGATTTATTTTTAGGGTACGTAAAATATATGTTTTTAATAAAATTTCATAAAATTTTAGTAATTTTAATCATGATAATTATAAAATTTATAAACAAAAGTAGTAACTGTGTAATAAATTCTTTGTTAAGTAACTGATTAGGTACATTATAAGTTTTAGAAACTTTTTAAAATGTCACAGCTGTATTAATATAAATGTGCGTGCTTAGTAAAACAGATGTTTTAATAAATTACTGGTATATAAATAAATGCCACGTGTGCAAGTAAATCTGTGTCAGTAACTGTGTGATGTCTGTCATGGTGACAAAATAATGCAAATATGAAATAAATCTGTGTGTGAAGCTAATAAGTAAATCTGTCAATGAGTATAAGAAGTAATTCTGTGTATATTATTGACAGTATTAATATGTGTGTGTGTGTGTGACCGCATGTGTATAAGATGTAAGTGTCTATGGGTAAATGTAAGTGACATAGTGAATGTGTATTGTGTATAAGTGTCATAGTGAATGTGTGTATAAGTGTCATAGTGAATGTGTTTATTTATAAAATAATAATAACAATAGGCATGAAGTAAATAACACTAAGTATAATAATAAAAATAAAATAATAAAAATAATAGAAATAATAAAAATAATAATAAAAATAAATAAAAATAATAAAAAGTATTAAAACAAAATAAAAAATATAAAAGAAAACATAATGTTAATAAATATATGAGTTAAAACAGTAAAGCAGTGAGTTAAAGCAGTAAAGCAGAAAGTTAAAGCAGTAAAGCAGAAAGTTAAAGCAGTAAAGCAGAAAGTTAAAGCAGTAAAGCAGAAAGTTAAAGCAGTAAAGCAGTAAAACAAAAGCATACTAAGCCCTTAGGTGTTAGGTAACACCTCTATTGATTTACTGATTTACTGCTTTAAGGTATGTAATGTATATGAGTTAAAGCGGTAAAGCAGAAAGTTAAAGCAGTAAAGCAGAAAGTTAAAGCAGTAAAACAGTAAAACAAAAGCATACTAATCCCTTAGGTG
>JABUQX010146174.1:12500-20000 GCA_015478945.1 Trachelipus rathkii | reverse complement strand
TGAACCACGAGAACGAAAGACATTGGAAGCCTTCCCACCAATCTGGTTTCTCACTTTCTTGGCCATTGGAACTCCCGCTGACAGGTACTTAAGTTTGTCCGCCAGAGGGCATTGTTCTGATCAGGAGTATTCTTTCAGCGAATCTATGTTTCAGCCTTTTAAAGCTTCTTTCCTTTCGTTTGAGTTCTCTAGATCTGATTGTAAAGGGTGTATTTTAGTGCTATTAATGTATTGTTATAAAACTTTTGAAATGAATAAACTGATATAGAGGTTATAAATTATATATATATATATATATATATATATATATATATATATACCAGTTTTTATAAATATTTTTTATATATCGCCATATATATATATATATATATATATATATATATATATATATATATATATATATATATATATATATATATATATATATATGAATATATATATATATATATATATATATATATATATATACTTTATATATATATATATATATATATATATATATATATATATATATATATATATATATATATATATATATATATATATATATGAGAGAGAGAGAGGAGCGACCAGTTTTTAAAATATTTTTTTAAGCCCCAAAACGCAAGTTTTAGTTTTTTTATTTGTGGTCGGAATTTGATGGAACAAACACCAGAAGATGAAAGAGAAAATAATAAAATCAAACAAAACAGCACAAAAAACAAAAAAAACAAAAAAAAAAACAAAAACACTATTTATATATATATATATATATATATATATATATATATATATATATATATATATATATATATATATATATATATATATATATATATATATATATATATATATATATATATATATATTATATATATATATAATTTTTATAATATATATATATATATATATATATATATATATATAGAACGCGGTCTTATAGAACGCGATCTTGCTATACCGCGGTTGGCAAAAAGATAATAAAAAGAAAAATTAAAATTACAAAAATAAAATTAAAATTCTGTAATACATATGTTAAAAAGATAAAAATTAAAATTAAAATTGCAAGTATATTCTTTCATTTATTAATATTAACAACTTTTTTTGTTCAATTTAAGATATGTATAGTACTGTACTGTAATGTAATAAATATCCTACTAATTAACTAGTCAATAAAATATGTTTATATACTGTACTGTAAATAACATTATATCTGCAAATTTATTCAATTATTATTAAGGATAAATAAAATACTGCTGCTATTTTATTCACCTTATACAAAGGTAAAAATTTTAAAATTAATGATTTTTCAGGGGGTTTAAAGTTATACGCGATATCGCCTATAACGCGGGGGGTCAGGAACCTAACCCCGTTATTCTACGAGAGACGACTGTGTATATATATATATATATATATATATATATATATATATATTCTCTCTCTCTCTCTCTCTCTCTCTCTCTCTCTCACACTATATATATAAATATTTAAATATATTTATATCTATAAATAAATATATATATATATATATATATATATATATATATATATATATATATATATATATATATATATATATATATATATATATATATATATATATATATATATATATATATATATATATATATATACTAAAAATATATATATATATATATATTTTATATATATATATATATATATATATATATATATATATATATATATATATATATATATATATATATATATATATATATATATATATATATATATATATATATATATATATATATATATTTTTTTTAATTTTTATTTTATTTTTATTTACTTTAATTTTAAAAAAAAATTAAATAATACTTATATAGTTTGGCAATGTATAAACAAATGTAGCAACATGGCAACTCAAATGCCTACACATATGTATCTATTCCTTGTTTCCACTTAAAACATTTAAATGAGCAAAATTTTATCGGCCCTTAAACATTTTTTGGGAACTCAAATGTACAAAGTATATTTGAGAAATTTTTAGTATACATGTGTTAATGGATGGAACCAGAAATGTAAATGGATGAAAAAGGAAGTCATTATAGTAATTGTTAAAGATGAACGTCAAATCTGAATCTCTTTTATACACATTGCTTAATATTTTAGTTTTTTTTTTTAAAATCAACATTCCTGTTTTTGAGCTACGGTCTTTTTGCTTTAAATGCATGGCACGCCAACTGTAGGCTTGTTACAACAAGTTTGTTACAGCAAGTATGGATATCAAAGATTCATATTTACTTCGTATGATAAAAGTTGAAGAGTACATCAATGTTGATGGTCCTATCATAATACACTTTATGGCAAATTTTTACTATTAGTCATAGAAAATTTGATTTAGAGTTAATAATAAGCTTTTAAATAAGCAAAAGTTTTCTTACTATTTAAAAATTAGAAAGATATTTGCAATTATATAGATACATTTTGTTTTTTTTTTACATATAACAACTCTTATTCGCTTTTCAATAATATATATATATATATATATATATATATATATATATATATATATATATATATATATATATATATATATATATATATATATATATATATATATATATATATAATATATATATATATATATATATATATATATATATCAGCTATTTAAAAAATAATTTTTCCAATACTTATTTGATTAAACAATACTTTCAAAGCAATTCTCTCTCTCTCTCTCTCTCTCTCTCTCTCTCTCTCTCTCTCTCTCTCTCTCTCTCTCTCTCTATATATATATATATATATATATATATATATATATATATATATATATATATATATATATATATATATATTTTTCTTTCTATATATATATATATATATATATATATATATATATATATATATATATAAATTTTTATCAGGATAAATAAATAAAATCGAGATTTTTTTCTCCTTTAAATTCAATTATTTTTCGATTTTATTCATAATAATAAACGATGCATTATCAATATCTAAATGGATATTTACATAATTGACTTCAGCTTTTTAGGTTGCCAATTATTTATAAGAGCGATACCAAGGTCATGAAGATAATTACTATTGGTATATTTGTTATGACGATTATTTTTTCGATTATTACAGCTAAATATCGATTATTTGATATACCTACGGCTAATTATATTGATATTATTTTACAATTATTATGATTATATTGATATTATTTAGACCTTTTCTTATCCATTAAACGGAAATGAAAACATTTAAAATTGTTAAAAATAAATTCCAATGGTAATGCATTTAAAAAAAAATTTACGAATCTCTTCCATATTTATTAACTTATTTACACTAAATTATTTACTTAGGGTTTGGAGGGAGTGAATGACTAAAAATGGTGGGTTGTGGTCTGTTGACTGAAGGATCTTTGTTTTTTTTTTAGTTGTATTTTTTTTACAATCCAATGATGTTTTTTTTTTTTTTTTTTTTTTTAAGTAAAATATTACCCGAATATAGGCGATTGCTAAAATGTAAATTCATAGCAGACGTGGTGCGGGAATCCCCGCCCTGGGGGACTATGTCCACTCCAATCCATCGACGGGTTCTCCCTCCCCTTCCTTATATTTGTCATGTTTCTGCCAAACGCACGATTATTGTCTAGAAATTAAATATATTTTTTAATATATAAAATTTCGCTGAAATTTATTATTAACGTCATTAACTAACGAACTAATGCCAAAAAAAAAAAAAATCTTATTATTTTCCTTTTATTAGACGAGAATATTTATACATCTACTTTATTTTACCATTATTACGATTATATATCGATAATTAAACCATTATATATCTATTATTTATTATTATTTACAATAATTTAGATTATATCGATTATCTTATGATTAATACGATTATATATATATCTTATTTTACGATTAAATATCGATTATTTTATTTTCATTGGACAATTAAATACCAATTATTTTATACGTTTATTTTTCGATTATTAGACGATTATATATATATATATATATATATATATATATATATATATATATATATATATATATATATATATATATATATATATATATATATATATATACATATATATATATATATATATATATATATATATATATATATATATATATATATTACATTCAGAGTCAGAGGAACTTGAGTCGCTAGTTTAACTTTTTTTTTTCTTTTTTTCTTTTTCGAAATAATATATATGCATTAAAATCCGATTATCTATTTTATTTATGTTTTTTAATGGTAATCTAATATTAGAATTATTAAATAATAACTAAAATATTTAACATAAATTTACAAATAAAGAAAAATTCTTTTTCTTTTTTTTCTTTTTCTTCTTTTTTCTTTTTTTTCTTTTTTTTCTTTTTTTAAATCTTTTTCTTTCTTTTTTTTCTTCTCCCTTTTTTTTCTTCTATTTTTTTCTTATTATAATGTATTTATAGCTTCTGTTGTTGTTGGTAACATTTTTTTTTCTTTCACAAAGAGCGTGGATGACTGATAACTCCTAATTTAATACTTAATTTTAATAACTTATCCTCTAATAACTTAAAAAAGAGAAGCGTAGAAAGAACACCCAACGCGTTTAATAAATATTCAAATTGCCAAGATATTATATATATATATATATTATATATATATATATATATATATATATATATATATATATATATATATATATATATATATATATATATATATATATATATATATATATATATATATATATATATATATATATATATATATATATATATATATATATATATATAGTATATGCGGCATGTGGGTTGAATTCAAGTGCAATGTCGCAGTTGACTATTTTTTGCTCTTAATATTATAAATAATAATAATAATTATTATTATAAATAATTATTATTATTATTATTATAAATAATAATTACATTAATATTCACTTACCGAGGCGAATAAATATAATATTTATGGACATTATCTTTATAAAAATTATGAAAATATATCATAATGAATATAGCTTGGCTGTATTATATATATATATATATATATATATATATATATATATAATATATATATATATATATATATATATATATATATATATATATATATATATATATATATATATATATATATATATATATATAATATATATATATATATATATATATATATAATATATATATATAATATATATATATATTATATATATATATAATAATAATATATATATATATATATATATATATATATATATATATATATATATATATATATAATATATGTATAATATATATATATATATATATATATATATGTATTTTATCACCCATTAATGAAATGGAAGTAGATATTGTTATTGTTATTATTGTTGTTATTATTATTATTATTATTGATTATTATTGTTATTATTATTATTATTATTATTATTATCATTATTATCATTATTATCATTATTATTATTATTATTATTATTATTATTATTATTATTTATTATTATTATTATTATTATTATTATTATTATTATTATTATTATTATTATTATTATTATTATTATTAAGGAAGTAAATTAAAATGTTATCGCGTATCTGAAGTAAATTATATCACTTCGTCATCCGATCCACATATTGCAATGCGGTGATAATAAATTCGATTATATACGTTCGGTATTCATAGATCTTTCGACGAACTTTTGGGGGAATATAATTAATCAATACCGCATGTGTATATTCGTTGACGAATGACTGAGGTAAATGATTCATGAAACGATAATTTGTATTAAGAATGTTCGAGCGAGCACCGAATGTGCGCAGTCCTTGTAACGTAAGCAGATATTACGTTAACCGCTATTTTATTTATTTATTTATTTATTTATAATAATAATAAATAAACAGAAAAAGAACAAGACAACGAAGAAAAAGCGGAAAATATTGAACTCGAACACGGAAAGAAGATAATGGTGAACTTTGGAAAAATTAAAGCCAGAATTGAGAGAAAATTTTGACTCTCATTATGGCAAATTTGCTTGACCTCAAAGCTAAACGTCAGAAATGGTAACAAAAAAATGTACCAAAACAAAAACTAAAAATACTAATAAATAACCAATAATATATATATATATATATATATATATATATATATATATATATATATATATATATATATATATATATATATATATATATATATATATATATATATATATATATATATATATATATATATATATATATATATATATATATATATATATATATATATATATATATATATATATATAGATGTTATTTTAGTAAATTTATTTTATAGATTAGATACAAGAATAAAAACTTAGCAGTGCCTAATCAACGAGAATTCAATTGAGCCCAGATTATCTCTCTCTCTCTCTCTCTCTCTCTCTCTCTCTCTCTCTCTCTCTCTCTCTCTCTCTCTCTCTCTCTCTCTCTCTCTCTCTCTCTCTCTCTCTCTCTCTCTCTCTCTCTCTCTCTCTCTCTCTCTCTCTCTCTCTCTCTCTCTCTCTCTCTCTCTCTCTCTCTCTCTCTCTCTCTGTTCGATTATATATCTGTACTTTTCTTTATATATATATATATATATATATATATATATATATATATATATATATATATATATATATATATATATATATATATATATATATATATATATATATATATATATTAATATATATAAATATATATATATATATATATAAATATATATATATATATATATATATATATATATATATATATATATATATATATATATATATATATATATATATATATATATATATATATATATATATATATATATATATATATATATATATATATATATATATATATATATATATATATATATATATATATATATATATATATATATATATATATATATATATATATATAATGAACTGTTTCCGACAGCTTAATGATAAGCATGGTAATAATGGTTTAGTATTTTCCTATATTTCTTTTTACTTGCTATTAACATTTCTCACATACTTTCTGCAGGTATATTTCTTCGTATGTTTTTTATATAAAGGACCCTCGGCCAAAGAGTTAATAAAATCTTTTCTCACATTTACAAATTCGAAGAGAAGCAGATCTGCTTCTCTGACACTCATAACCCTTTCCTAATTAATTTATTTCCTGTCAGTCTTTTAGGAATATTAGGAATGATCCTTTTTAAGAAATACAAATAAATTATTCAAATAAATCTTCCTTAAATACAATTAAATGTCTTTGCGAGTTGTAACTGTCAAAAAGAAATTTATGAGAGTAAATTTCTGATAAAATTATATTTAAAAATATATATAGATATTAAATAAATAAATAAATAATATACTCTTTTGGACTTTTTATTTCAAGGAAAAAACAAAGTATAACACTGTACAAGCTCCATAGCAAATCACTTAAAATATAAGAAGGTAAAATAATTTTACAATCCAAAATGAGATTAACCACCATAAAATTGCATACATGTTTTCTAAATAACCTGTCTTCATCAATCACTTTAATATTATCAGGGAGAACAGTCCAAATCTTTAAA
>JABUQX010146174.1:0-5000 GCA_015478945.1 Trachelipus rathkii | reverse complement strand
GGCGAGATAGTAATAGGTCAAACACGCATAGAACAGTAGATTTCAGGAGTTTAATGTGGGGTTGCGTATGTTAGGTGGTCATCTAGAATGAGGCCTAGAAATTTGACTTGTGAAGTTACAGGAATGGGTGAACCATATAAGGTTAGGTTCGCGGGAGGAAGGTGGCAGGTTCTTCGATTCCCTTTTTTAAAAAGTACTGCTGGAGGTTTTGGTGGGTGAAATGACCCATTGGAGTTACCCCATTGTGAAATATTCTCAATAGCTAGTTGAGCTTGGCACCGGCTATATATAGCACAAGGTCATCAACATAGAGAGAAAAATTGACCGTCGCTGGGATAGAAGTAACAATGTCATTAAATCCAAGAGCAAATAGTAATACACTTAGAACACTACCCTGCGGAACGCCTTCATCCAGAGTAAAGTGGCGTGACAGAATAGAAGAGCACCGAACCTGGATAGATCTGTTTGACAAAAGGCATTTAATAAAGAGAGGGAGCTGTCCTCGGAAACCAAGCGAGTGGAGTTTAAGGAGAATCCCAGTTCTCCACGTTGTGTCATAAGCTTTTTCAAGGTCAAAAAAGACACCAAGAACCATCCCACCAGTTGAGAAGGCTTCCCGGATGTCATGGTCCAGTTTTAACAAGGGATCCGCGGTCGAACGATTTTTGCGGAAACCAAACTGGAAGTTTGAAAAAGCTTGGCGACTCTCCAGAACAGGGAGAAGGCTGTCTGAAATCATTTCCTCCATTAATTTGCAAGTATGACAAGTCAGCGAAATTGGTCTTTGGTTGTCCGCCAACTTCGGATCTTTCCCGGGTTTGGGAATAGGGATCTTACCAAAACTGTAGTCCAAATAGATGGAAAAGAGGATTCGATTAAGATTCTGTTATACAGATCCAGCAAGAGCGCTGATGCAGAAGGGTGAATATGACGGAGCATAATGTACGAAATCATGTCTGGGCCAAGGGTACCGTCTTTGAAATTCGCCAGTGCAGTTTGATACTCTGCAAGTGTAAAAAGACGGTTATAGGTATGATCTTCCCCTTTCCAAGTTGAAAAGTTTGGCGGTACAGTGTTAATTTTCAGTATCTGAAAGGCTTCAGGATAGCGGAAAGAGCTCGAGTGGCTAGCAAAACTATAACCTAATGCATCTGCAACAGCTGCAGGAGCAGAGATCGTACCGGTTATATCAGACCCATAACGGAAAACTATGGGTGAAGAGTTGTTGAAGCGACGAGATATATTCTGTGCAACTTTCCCCATTTAAGAAGAGTTGTGGGTTGACAGTCAGAAATATTAGTTCCAGAAGAGAAGTATGGTTTACGTGTTTGGCGTTAATCGACGTGGTGAATCTCTCGTCAAGCTGCTTTAAAAATTATCATATTTGGGGTGGTACGGGTCCTTTTGTATTGTCTGTACAGTTTTTTCTTCTCCGGTTAGCTTGCGCACACTCTTTGGAAATATATATATATATATATATATATATATATATATATATATATATATATATATATATATATATATATATATATATATATATATATATATATATATATATATATATATTATATATATATATAATATATATATATATATATGGAAATATATATATATATGTATATATATATATAATAATATAATATAATATATAATAATATAATATAATATAATAATATGTATATATATATATATATGTAATATATATAATAATATATATATATATATATATATATATATAATATATAGTGTATATATATATAATAATATATATATATATGTATATATATATATATATATATATAATAATAATAATAAATATATATATAATATAATAATAATATATATATATATAATATATTAATATAATAATAATATAATAATATATATGTAATATGTATATTAATAATATTATATAAGATATATATATAATATATGTAATAACTAATATAATAATAACAATAATAATAATAATATATATATATAATAATATAATAATAATAATATATATATATATAATATATAATATATATATATATATAAATACATAATAATATTTAGACGTAGTTATGCAACTTGAAAATAATTGGAATGTTAAAATAATTTCAAAAAAATGAATTCCCATAAAATAGTCATAAATATAAGGATATAAAAGGATTTTTTTTTTAATTTTTAATTTTTTTTTATTATATAGTAAGATGAAATATAACTAAAAATACATACTCGTTTTAACTTGTCAAACAGCTTTAAAAATTATTATTATTATTATTATTATTATTATTATTATTATTATTATTATTATTATTATTATTATTATTATTATTATTATTATTATTATTATTTATTATTATTATTATTATTATTATATTATTATTATTATTATTATTATTATTATTATTATTATTATTATTATTATTATTATTATTATTATTATTATTATTATTATTATTATTATTATTTTATTATTATTATTATTATTATTATTATTATTATTATTATTATTATTATTATTATTATTATTATTATTATTATTATTATTATTATTATTATTTTTGCAAGACTTTTCTAAATTCCTAAAAACCTTCCTAACATTTTCATTAATTTTCTTTAGGACAATTCTTGAATAAAACAAAATAATTGCCTTCTGAAATGATCCAAGCTTTCGTCCGCTCACGGTGGACATTTTCAAGGATATGACTATTTTATGAACGAAGCAAAAATTAAATTTAAAATATTACAATTATTACAAATATAATAAGTAAGATTAAAACTAAAATTTAAAATATACGAAAAATAAATGTGAAGTTGATAATTTAGATTGTGTCTTTTTTCCTTTCTTTCTTCTATGTAAAAATATTTAGGTAATCGGACATTTCGTTATATTTTATATTGATGTCCGGTCTATGCTTTCTTATTGTGTAATTTTCGTCGTATAACCAATGTAAGTGGCGTTACATCCACTCTCATTGCAATGGAATTGGTATACGACGTTGGTACACTCGCCAGCAGATGGTACATCACGAGCACTAAAGCAAGAAGACAACTTTGTTGGCTGATAATAACTTCTAATAGTGATTGCTTCATTATTTTTCCCTTTGATATGTTTCTTTAAAATGATTTTCAATCTTGATTCCTCTTCATTTATTGAACCAACCACTTCGCTCTTGTAATAGAAGATGAGGTTTTTATTATCTTTGTCTTTAGGATCGGCCAATATATTTAATGTGTTTTTCAGCGTTTTTTCTACTAAATATTGAGGAAAACCATTGTTAATTGTATACAGAGCCCACAAAATAACATCTAATTGGGCTTGAGCTCTTTGATAAATGATTTTTTGAGCCCAATTTTTTACCTGACCTTGATATACATTTAGCCTTTTGGGCCTGACCTTTTTTCGACCAACCCTTTGATCTTCCATGGGTCATTTTTGGCCCACGGTATTTTCGGTACAATTTTGAGAACCCTAATTTTTGAGAACTAATTTTTGAGAACCCTAATTTTTGGGAACCCTAATTTTTGGAGCCGTAATTTTTTGAGAACCCTAATTTTTTGGCAACCGTAATTTTTTGAGAACCCTAATTTTTTGGCAACCGTAATTTTTTGAGAACCCTAATTTTTTAGCCTTAATTTTCGGCAACCCCTAATTTTTGGCAACCCTTCGAAGAAGGGTTGTCTTAGCCCTATTTTTTGATATTTCGGTAACATCTACACACGCGGGCACACACACACACACACACACACACACACACACACACACACCTAGCCTACACCCAGCCTCCACATACACATAGCCTACACCCAGCCTACACATAGCCTACACCCAGCCTCCACATAGCCTACACCCAGCCTACACCCAGCCTACACATAGCCTACACCCAGCCTACACCTAGCCTTCACCTAGCCTACACCTACACCTAGCCTCCACCCAGCCTTCACCTAGCCTACACCTACACCTAGCCTCCACCAGCCTTCACCTACACCTACACCTAGACTCCACCCAGCCTACACATAGCCTAATCACTCAGCCTGCACGTACTAGCCTTCACCCAGCCTTCCCACACCCAGCCTACACTACTTTCACCTAGCCTCCCACCCAGCCTTCTACACCAGCCTGCACCTGCACCTACACCTAGCCTCCACCTGCCACTAGACTCACCCAGCCTTCACTAGCGTACACCTATACCTAGCCTACACGTGTCCCCTACAACTTTGATGTCTTAACCTTGTTTGACCATGATATTTCAGCCTTGACCCTGCCATATACCATGGGTCAATTTTGACCCACGCTAACTTGATGGCTTTGATGGTTCCCAACCACCGTAAGAAGTATCTAGTGATGTTCTATTAGTATTCTATGATTATTCTATGAGTGCTGGGTGAGTGCCAGGTGAGTGCCAAGTGAGTGCCAATGAGTGCCAATGAGTGCCAAGTGAGTGCCAATGAGTGCCAAGTGAGTGCCACATAGTGCCAAGTGAGTGCCACATAGTGCCAACTGAGTGCCACTTTTTTCAAGCCTTTTCTAGCCTCCCCTGAGCCTAGAATAGCCCTAATATGGGTGTCTACCCCTAGGTTATAAGGTATGAGGAATCGATTGGTGTATATTACAATCTGCTAGAATGCTTCCTACTATGAGTTAGTATTTTTCTAACACTTATACACACATTCACTATGACACTTATACACACATTCACTATGACACTTATAAACACTAGGACACTTATAAGCACTTACCCTTGCCATAGACGCATTAAATATGAACTCATACATTAAACCATATACAGGAAATTACACTCGTACCCACACAGATACACTTACACTTACACTCACACACTCGATATTTTGATGCCTCAGCTTTGGTACTCAGCGTGTCTCATTAATGCCTCAACAGTGCCTCAACTGAAGGTTCATCTTTTGTTAATATCTTTGATGAGATCATCTTTGATACCATCTATATTGATGATTCTCTTTGATGACTCATCTTGTCTCCCCTGAGTTCATAGCTG
>JABUQX010146173.1:35000-36554 GCA_015478945.1 Trachelipus rathkii | reverse complement strand
ATGTCATCGGCAAAAATTTCATAACGTCCCATCACTAATATATATATATGTATATATATATATATATATATAGTGTGTATATATATATGTTATTATAGTATATATATATATATATATATATATATATATATATATAAGTCTATAAAATTATTTTCTGCATAAATTTTCTTTATATATATATATATATATATATATATATATATGTATATATATATATATATATATAGTATATATATATATATATATATATATATATATATATATATATATATTATATATATATATATATATATATATATATATATATATATATCATACATATTACATATAATATATACGGTATATATATTATATATATATATATATATATATATACATATGTTTATATATTACATATTATTATATTATTTATATATATACATATATTATATATATATATATATATTATTACATATTTCATATATATTATATATATTTATATATATTATCTATATATATATATATATTATTATATATTTCATATATACATATATATATATACATTATTATATATATATATATTATTATTATTATTATTATTATATATATTATATATATATACATATTACATATTAGTTATTAATATATTGGTTATACATATGAGCATGTATTGGTTACATATATTACATATATTATATATATATATATATATATATATATATATATATATATATATATATATATATATATATATATATAAGATATATCTAAGAGATGGAATAGTTAATTTTTAAAGTTAGAAAGAATTTTTTTTAGGAAAAAAAGCGCTTTTGTTCCATATTTGTGTAATAATAGCAAAAATTTTATTATTTGCCTGAAAATTTGAGCAAAAAAGAGACTGGTATCATCTATTGATTATTTTACTAGAACAATGGTAAATAATTTCTTTGAAAAAGCAGCATTATTTCAACATTTTACTGGTTTAGGTATAGCATTTTAGCATGGAAAGTATCTTCAAAAGAGAGATTTTCAAAATATCTTTATGATGTGAATACAATTCTAGTCAACGCTTTTAAATCCAATATACATGGCCTTATTTTTTAACTCAGTTGAATATGAAAAGAATATTATGAACACAGTAGTGAATTGGATGGTCAAAGATATTGATACATTTCATCAAATGCAAAACGTTTTTGATACTACTATCACTAGTTCGGCTAATTCACCGTCTGAAACTGTTCAAGTTATGACAAGTGCTAATAACCTTGAAGACGTGTCTGAGGTAGTTAAATTTAACTTTTCATCATGGTTTGAGGACATGGTTAAGGGAAAGATTGATAAAGACAAAGGAAAAAGTAAATCAACCATATCTTCATCAATGAATCAAAATGTTAAAAGAAGTATAGAAGAAGAAATGGAAAATTATTTGGCATGTGATATTATTTGAAAAAATTAATGCCTATTGACATGGTGGAGGAATAATAAATCTTATTTCGTATATTGGCTTATAAATATCTCTCAGCTCCACTCTCATCTATTTAGATTGAAAGGCTGTATTTTTTAGCAGTAGTCATC
>JABUQX010146173.1:27500-30000 GCA_015478945.1 Trachelipus rathkii | reverse complement strand
TAGATTATGTTTTTGATATTTGTTAAAATATGTCATTTGTATAGAATGCAGGGAAAGCTTACAGAGGATTCGAGGAACGCGTAATGACGTGGTTTTAAAATTAAGAATGTTGCATTTGCGTAAGAAGATGGCTGCAACATTTAAGATGCAGGGTTCACATAGAAGATGGTGCAATATTTAGGATGCAGGGGACACATAAGCTGATGATTCAACATTTAGGATGCAGGGGACACATACGAAGATTGTGCAATATTTAGGTTGCAGGGAACACATAAGATGATACAATATTTAGCATGCAGGGGACACATAAGCTGATGATGCAATATTTAGAATGCAGAGGATACTAGATGATGCAATATTTAGGATGCAGGGAATCATGGAAAGTGGTACAATGTTTGGGATGCACGGGACACATAAGAAGATGGTGCAATATTTTAGGATTCATGGGACACACATAAGAAGAAGGTACAATATTTAGGATGCAGGGAACAAATAAGAAGATGGTGTAATATTTAGGATGCAGGGGACACAATAAAATGGTGCAATATTTAGGATGCAAGGGACACATAAGATGTGTAATTTCTATAGTGTGCTGGAAAATCTGAAGGCGATGGTTGCAAAATTTAGAATATAGGAGACGCATAAGGATATGTTTGCAACATATAGAATATAGGGAACATGTAAGAAGATGGCTCAAACTATTAGGATGCAGGGTACTTGTAAGGAGATTGGTCGTAATAATAAGCATGCAGGGGTCACATAAAAAGATATTTGAAATATTTAAAGCAGGAGAGACGTGATGAGTTGGTTATAATATTTGGGATGTTGAGAACACATAATTAGATAGTTACAATATTTCGAATGCAGGGGACTCATAAGCTGATTGTACTCAAGATTCATTATTATTATTATTATTATTATTATTATTATTATTATTATTATTATTATTATTATTATTATTATTATTATTATTATTATTATTATTATTATTATTATTATTATTATTATTAATATTACTTTACATTCTCCGTCGAAGGTTTTAAAATATATTTTTATTCAATTTATTATTATTATTATTATTATTATTATTATTATTATTATTATTATTATTATTATTATTATTATTATTATTATTATTATTATTATTATTATTATTATTGTTATTATTATTATAATTATTATTATTATTATTACTTATTATTATTATTATTAATAGAATTATATTTTTGTTTGACAGGTTAATATATATATATATATATATATATATATATAGTATAAGAGTTATATATTATATATTATTATTATTATTATTATATATTATATATATATATATATATATATATATATATATTATTATCAGTTGGCGGCCTCGTGAAACGAAAACATGGGGAGACTTAATCTGCAATTTATATATATATATATATATTACCGTATATTATATATATATATATATATATATTATATATATATATATATACATATATATATATATATATATATATATATATATATATGAATATATTTTATATATTATATATATATATATATATATATATATATATATATATATATATATATATATATATATATATATATATATATATATATATATATATATATATATATATATACAACTGTGAAAGTTTTTTTTTCTTTTTTTCTTCTGTTCAACGCGGAGGTATAATAATAAATAAAGATTTTCGTAATTTATAATTCATACATGACAATTTCCTTTCTTGACTGTAAACACCATTGGTAAAAGACTTTATAATATAATTTTAACATACAGCTTGTCAATCTCCATATCAATAATTAAATTTCATAAAGCTAAATCACATGAAAACTGGGACAAAACAAATACATATTTCAAATCTTGAACAAAAATAAACCAGGTTATCACGTACTCACGCTCAATGAGTACGACATTTTTCAAACCTAAATCTTGAAAATATAAACACATAAACCTTGAAAACACATTTTACAAACATAAACCTTGAAAATATACACGTGTTAATTGCCCCAAAACTTGTCACGTAACCTGCTTGATTAAAATGTTGCAAAATAATAACAGACCAGGATAACTCGTACCCACGAGTTACCAACACTACAATAATTTAAAACCGGAGGAAGTTTTTCTTTAACCATCTTATAGTTCTACCATACCTGTCCGTCTGGCAATTACACCTTGGTTTCAAGAGTCAAATACTACTCTCCTTTTAATCCCACATTGTGCGTGATCCAAAAACCTTGCAAACCAGTTATATTCATCGTAGTTTTCATAATTCAGCATATCACAAAATCACGTATGCATTCTTAATGTTATTGACAACACAGTTTCATCATGAGGGAGGATGGCTATCTACCTTGCAGTTTAGAGTTAAACCTAGACTGATTGACAGGGTGATCCAAAATACATCCTTAATTAAACCTATACATACCAATCTGGGACTTTTTCCTTCGCTTCTTACACCTTGGCAATCCGGTCTCAAAACAAAATTTT
>JABUQX010146173.1:20000-22500 GCA_015478945.1 Trachelipus rathkii | reverse complement strand
ATATATATATATATATATATATATATATAAGAGAAGAGAGAAAGGAGAAGAAGATATATATATATATATATATATATAAGTTGTTATATATATATGTTATATATATATATATATATATATATATATATATATTATTAATATAATTTTATATTCTGAACTCTTTGTGAAAAGAGACTGTAAACAAAAAAGCTTTTACGTTTTGTTAAAAGGTCTTCAAAGGAATCTTGGAGAACTGTCATTGTGGCACCAACGTGACACTATCCCACATTTGGCAGTAAAATTTCTAATATATTATTTATTAAAAATAAAATATGTGAAGTAAGTTAATACTATTAAATCGAGAGTAAATTAAAAAAATTTTTAAAAGGAATATCGATCCTTTCAAGTGTTCAAAACCCATAGGAGAGATATTATTATTATTATTATTATTATTAATATTATTATTATTATTATTATTATTATTATTATTATTATTATTATTATTATTATTATTATTATTATTATTATTATTATTATTATTATTATTTATATATATATATATATATATATATAAGGTTGTTATATTATATATATATATAAGGTTATATATATATTATATATAGCATATAGTTGTTATATATATACAGGTATAAATTATATTATATATATATATATATATATATATATATATATATATATATATATATATATATATATATATACTATTCAGTAGGATCCTTCACCGAAAAGTTAATTTTTATGAAAATTTTGCATTTTTCCCACTTTTAAAGGTTTTGTCTTTTTTAACCAATAAGCATAAAGATAAAATTGCCAGTCGCTTCAAACGGTTGTAATGCGAAGAAGCTAATTAAAGAAATATTAGTGTAAATCTATGTAAACTAACGTAACACAACATAACCTTACTTATAACGTATCATAACCTCACTTAATGTAATTTATTTTTATATTTATAATTCATTTCACTTTGCATTGTTTAAAAATAACAAGCATCTAGCAGCATGAGCGCTTTGGACATTTTGTTCGATAAACAACAAAGAAAAAAAAATTAAATTTTTACCTCTTTTTCCAACGAAATATTTAGAGGAGAAAGATCCTACCGAATGTTATATATACCAGTATAGGTATATATATATATATATATATATATATATATATATGATAGTAGTATAAATATATATAGAGTAGAGTATATATATAAATATATATATATATATATATATATATATATATATATATATATATATATATATATATATATATATATGTTTGGACTCCTCTTGACCCAAGTGTGAGCGGGGAGGCTCTGTTAAAAAGTGACTAAACCTATCTTTCATCTAAGGAGAGTAATCATCTAAAGTTGAGCCTTCTTTTACCTCTTCGTGGTCTGGTAAAAACACCTGTATTACACGCGAGGGACCCGGGTTCCTTAATCCACAGGAGAGATTATAATATCAGTATATTATTAAATTGTGAGTGTGTTATCAGTTTTAAAATGTTGAATATATATATATATATATATATATATATATATATATATATATATATATATAAATATATATATATATATATATATATATATATATATATATATATATATATGATATATAAAGATATATATATATATATATATAATATATATATATATATATATAAGTTTTGGTCTTTCATAGAGTAAAAACTACTCTTCAATTTTATGTCTTTGACATGTTTGTTATGAATTGAGAAACGCGAGAATGGAAGCTTTCCGAAAACAAACTCTTCGTTCCTCGTTTCTCCTTCAAAATAATCATCTAACGAATCAAGTTTCTTTCTTGTTAAACCTTGTCTAATAAAACATTTACGAGGCAGTAAAGTTCATCAATAATCTTTCCCGTTTTTGTCTCTCAAGATTGAAAAGCACAGCTATCTAAAGATTTTTCTTTTCATATTAAGCGTAATTACTCTCTCTCTCTCTCTCTCTCTCTCTCTCTCTCTCTCTCTCTCTCTTCTCTCTCTCTCTCTCTCTCTCTCTCTCTCTCTCTCTCTCTCTCTCTCTCTCTCTCTCTCTCTCTCTCTCTCTCTTATTTTAAGATACAAGAAGGTATTGTATTCTCATTTTATGTTTATTTTATTGCTACGTTTAAACTGAGTGAGAATGTAATAAGTACACACGAGGTACTGAAATAAGTATGGCAAATAGAGTTGAGCAAAATACGTTACTAGTACATTTGTATACAACATTTTTATTCATTTTTTTTATTCGTTGAACAAAATACGTTGCAAGAACATTTGTACCAAGAACTTTTATGCATTTTTATTTATATATTTTTTTTATTTAGCAATAAGCACAATACAAGTAGAGTGAACAAATTATATTTGAAACAAAAACAAAAAAATTATTCAACTTTATTTTGAATTTATAGCCATTTTAAAACTATGTGAGAATGTTGCAAGTACGTTATTAGGTACCTTAAACACATAAAATACGTTAATACTTTACGTTACAAGTATATTTGTACCA
>JABUQX010146173.1:10000-15000 GCA_015478945.1 Trachelipus rathkii | reverse complement strand
TGTGCTCCCTCGTTTGTATCTAGAGTTGCCTCTCGTCTACAGCTTTCCGATTCAATTCTTGCCGATTTGGTCGGAATTTCTCAGTGGGGTAACCGTAATCTTGTGAAGTCAACTCTTTGAAAACTCAACTTCTTCATATCTCCCTCTCTAAAATACCTCCCAACTTTCCTATCCCTTTTGATGGCTCTAATGTCTTACCCGTAAACAACATAAACATTCTAGGACTAAACATAAATAGTGAATTGTCTTGGAGACCTCACATCACATCGGTTGCTAAAATGGCCTCAAAAAAGCTGGGAATTCTATTCAGATTGCGTGAATTTTTTTCTTCTGCTCAGATACTCCAGTTATATAAAGGTCTTATTCGCCCTGCATGGAATACTGTTCCCACATTTGGGGGTGGACTGTCCTTCCACCCTCCCTTTGGATAGAGTTGAAGCTAAGGTTAAGAGGCTTATAAACTGTCCCATACTCTGACTCCCTTGACCCTCTTTTTCTGCGTCGTGACGTAGGAAAAATTTATCTCTTCTAGTATACAACGGCAGGTGTCACGAGAACTAATCTCTCGCGTATTCCTCCACCACTATAAGGTGCCCTGTAAATACAGAAGTTTTGTTCTCTCATGGAAATTGTGTGAATATTGGATACTCAAGGTTTTACGTTGTGGTGCCGAAAATTTTCCAGCCACATCTGTTTTGTGAAATTTTATTGCCTTCTTTTATTCTGCTTTCCTGCAATATTTCATCTTCCTCTTGCTTTAAGTCCTTCTTCTCCTTCCCCAATGGGGGAATACGAGGTGGTAAGGGTCAGGGGTGTGGGTTTAGTTTCCATTTGTAGTTTTAATTTTTTATTTTTCTTTTTGTAATTTTTATTTATTTATTTATTTATTTTTTTGCCCCCTCCTTGAAAGGGCACGCCTGTGAGGTGGGTATCATAACCGACAAATACAACAAGAATATCCATCAAAAATCCACTATAATATCTAAAAATCACAATAATTTCAATATAATTATAGCTACAATCATGCTTACAACAATAGAAATAATAATAGTAATAATAATAAGTATAATAATAATAATAGATTAATAATAATAATAATAATAATAATAATAATGTAATAATAATAATGATGATAATAATGATAAAAATAGATGATATAATAATAATAATATTAATAATAATAATGAATAATAATAATAATAATAATATTAATAATAATAATAATAATAATGTTTTAATAATAATAATAAAATAATACGTAATGATATAATAATAATAATTTTAATAATATATTTACTTAATAATAATAATAATAATAATAATAATAATAATAATAATAATAATACTATATAACAATAATAATATATAACAACAATAAAAATAACTAAAAATAATGATAATAACAATAATAATAATAATAATAATAATAATAATAATAATAATAATAATAATAATAATAATAATAATAATAATAATAATTATAATAATTATAATAATTATAATAAACCTGCAAAATGTCGTTGTTTTATTAAATATTTATACTCTATTTCCGAAAAAATTTCCTTCGCTGACTCTTACCTCGCTTTTAAAAAGCATCGTGTAAACATCACTGATTTAGTTGAATGTCGTTATGCAATCGGCATCTGCCTCGCCCAGGCTTACTTGCTGAGTTTACGTAGACTAATGTAAACAAGGCTCTAACATTTTCCAACGGCACAACAGTCATTTTTGCCTTCTACTAAAGCTGAAATTTTCGTTCCAACCTTTGTCACTCACTACACCATACTAGCAAGGTTTACAGTGATCAAGTGAAAGGGCGAATAAACGGGCAAGTATTAAAATGTACTTTTACAAGCAACGTGTAAACGGCTGACCGAGAAGTGGGGCAAGTAAATCTGGGCGAAGCAAAGGATTTAGTGGCTAAAGCAGTTCGCCAAATCGGTCTTGACTCGCAATCTCTCATGACGCACACAAACTCGGCTCATGTACGTTAACATGATGATGTGCTTTCAGCCTATTGTAATTAGTTGTTGATATAATTACAAGGTGTTCTATTTTCTGAATACGAACATTTTTACATATATATATATATATATATATATATATATATATATATATATATATATATATATATATATATATATATATATATATATATATATATATATATATATATATATATATATATAGTGAATTTTTTTATTTACCCTTGGTTGCAAGCAAAAGTTTTGATTTAAAACTTATTTATTACACTATGAGTACACTTATTTAAAAAAAATAAAAAGTGAAACAAAATCAATAATATTTCCGATTAGTTACGTTGGTGAGAAAAGAATGACGATAGCTTTCGCTTCTGGTGAAGCCTCGTTCAGTCGTACAATGTAATCTACACCAACTCAGTGAAGGAGCTCCTTCTTTATTGAAAAGATCTCGGCTTTTTTGAACTTTAGTCTCAAACCTACTCCACTAATAAGGGCTCAGAAGCATATCTTTATAGACAGTCTCATCCATTCTCTGTCAAACCTCTGACCCCTGACTTAACTGCTATGCTCAATCTTATATGTACTCCGCTGGTAAAGTCTAGAACACATTTCCTTTAGCTTTTTTCAAACTACATTTTACATGCATGCCTTAACTTTGATGTAATTTAGTTGACCTCCGGCCTTTGTCCGGCAGTACATATAGAGTATATATATATATATATATATATATATATATATATATATATATATATATATATATATATATATATATATATATATATATATATATATATATATATATATATATATATATATATATATATATAATTTTGAACTAATATTTTGAAAAATAAAATTTTAACTTTAATAAAAATTATTACTGCCCTCAAGTAGTTAAATATTTTAGTAATTTTAACTTTGTTTTTTGTTTTGCATCACAAATACTTTAATGACCTCTTCCCAATGTCATACTTTTACATATTAAACTTATTTTTGACAAAAAATAAACTCTTTAAAAGCTTAGCAAGCAATATAATTTGCATCTTCACAACCAAAAACCGTTTTGCAATATTAAAAGTCAGACCATTGTACATATTGTATTAGTTATCTCAAGAAGAAAAAAAATGATTATTATATTTTTATTTTATATTTTTTATTTTTATTTTTTTACTTTTTATATAATTGTTATTTTTTATTATGTAAATAGTAACTCTTGAGATTTCATTAAATGAAAGCTCATTAAAGGAGTCTGCTAAGAAGAAGAAAAAGAAAAAGGAGAATCACGTAGAAGAGGAAGAGGTAAAAGAAGCTTCTGCTAATCAGTTTGTTAATGCAGATTCTTTGATGATCATAGATGAAGAGAAGAAGATTTCTAAGAAGAAGAAGAAGAAGAATAAGAGGAAGTCAAAGACTAATGAAGAAGACTGAAATATCTTTAGATATTTTTTAATATTTTTATTATTTTCTGCCCCCTCCTTGAAAAGGGCCCTGGCCGTGAGTTGTGCATTATATATATATATATATATATATATATATATATATATATATATTGTTAGATATGTTATATATATATATATATATATATATATATATATATATATATATATATATATATATATATATATATATATATAAAATAAAAACTTATATGTTGTAATTTAATTATAACTAAATTACAGCATGTAAATTATTTTTCTGTTTACAGTGGTTTTATAATGACAATCCTACTTCAAATATTATATATATATAAATATATATATATATATATATATATATATATATATATATATATATATATATATATATATATATATATATATATATATATATATATATATATATATATATATATATATATATATATATATATAAGCATCACCCTCTCCATACATGACTGAGGGAGGTGTCAGTTTCAGATCTGGAAGACTCAAATATTTGTACTCCTGACTGTTCAGATGTTGCTATGACCTTAGAGGAATGTCCCACGCAATACTCTTTCAGATGAAGTGTCTATCAAGGTCAATTTTTTTTTACCTTCATCCATACTTGTGGATTGGATATATATATATATATATATATATATATATATATATATATATATATATATAGTATATATATATATATATATATATATATATATATATATATATATATATATATATACATATATATAGGCACTACTCCTCTTTTAAAAGGATGTTACATAAAAGGACATGATATCGAAAATCGCCGAACGCTACGCGTGAAACCCTGCAGTGTCACGTGTTAGCTAAAACTAAAATAGAAGGAGCGTAAGAGTTACCACAAGTTGCTTTTTTTTATTATGTTAATTTTTGTTAATTTTTTTTAAATTTTTTTTTAAATTTTTTTTTATTAAGGGGCTTGAGCCGACGGTGGGACAGAGGGGAGACGAAGTCCCCCGTCCCCTGCTGAGGCCGAGAGACCCTGACTCCTTCCATCTTTGCGATTTAATCTTGGGTATTCCTTTAGTTAAAAACTTATTGGCATCTTTGACGCTCTATTGCCTTGAAATAATCGAAAAAATTGATTACATCATTGGTTCGATATATATCGGTTAACATCTTTTTAAAGGATAAGTTCCTATATATATATATATATATATATATATATATATATATATATATATATATATATATATATATATATATATATATATATATATATATATATATATATATATATATATATATATATATATATATATATATATATATATATATATATATATATATATATATGCGTTATTGGAATTTTCTAAAACAAAATCTACTTGCTGAAGTCCACTATTAAGATTTTAAAAACAGAAGTAGCGGATCAGTCGAGGAAATTTGGCAACCCTGCGCTTTGAAATCCCTACGTGGTCTCTTCTTTTAACCAGGGTTGTGGAGTCGGAGTCGGAATCGGGGAGTCGGTAGTTTTGAAGAGAGTGGAGTCAGAGTCGGAGTCGGTAATTTTGAAAAGGGTGGAGTCGGAGTCGCTAATTTTCAAGAGGGTGGA
>JABUQX010146172.1:2500-5000 GCA_015478945.1 Trachelipus rathkii | reverse complement strand
ATGAGCATTTATATATATATATATATATATATATATATATATAGTGGTTTTTCAAAAGTTGATGGATTTTAAGGCTTAAGCGTTAAATTATAAGTTTTCAAAGAAGAGAGTCCGGTTTCATCGGTATCTGAGTTGATAATTCATGTCAAAGGCCGACATGACTTTCGATTTTCTCTAAAATCGTTAGATTTTGACACTTTAAATGTCAAATTAGAATTTTCTAAGGTCAATGCCTCGGTCTTAGAAGTTATGGATCTCTGATTCATCAAGAAATCCAAGTCAAAGGTTGACATGATTCAGGAATTTCCTTAACTTCGTAGGATTTTGATACTTTATGTATCGTAATAAGGATTTCTAACATTGGTGAAACCGATTTTGAAATCGGAATGATCATATTCTGAGTTTTTAGATGGGCTGATTAGGAGTTGGAGTCGGGGCCAAACCTACAAATAAGTATATAATAGTCCAAGTAGGGTGTGATTCTCCCAAAGTTTGCGAATATGACGAACTCGATTTTGAAAACTCCAGAGCCCTCGGTGGTGTCTGAGAGACCCCGAGGTGGGGTCTCTACGAAAAATGATGAAATAAATTACAGAGAACATAGCTGATGATGGAGTCGGAGTCGGAGTCGGACCGACTCCTGCAAAGAGTTAGATGGAAGCTGAAGAGGGAGATGAGGTTGAGTACTGCGGTGAGGTGAACCAGCTAGATACGGAGCGATTCGAGGCGAAACCGACGCGTGCGATCGCAGACGCAATATTTATGCGTGAACTCATTATTATTTTCTTCTTGTGACGTTATTCTAAACTTTTAATAAAGTAATTATTTCATTTTTTATTTTTCTCATACTCGTTATACGACAAAACAGCAACCTTCATCATTATTCGGCTATCCACTTAGTTATCAAAGGAGTTGTGACATAAAAGAGAAATGGAAGGAATACTCTGCTTTCTTTATGCAGTAACTTCTTTTTATATTTCAGATTTTTTATGTTATGGGAGAGTTTTTAATAAAGTTCCTATGACAAGTTAGCTTCAACTTCTGAGGTCTGTTTAAAGGAACATTTCCTTTTATAAGACATAAACAAATTTCGCCTACACATTGAATAAATTTCTCATCCTCATAGATTAATTTACGTTTTTAAGCTGGTTTCAGATTTTAAATTTTTTTTTCAAGAAGTAAATACTTTACAACTAGAAAATCTATACAGTTTCTATTTCGTGTGGTAAAATATTGATACTTAGCAGAACTCTGTACGTGTTTTTTGAATGATGTTCACACACTAAATAACCATGAAGAATAGATGTAACTTCTTTATATACTTTCAGGAACACTTTTCTTCCCATTGGG
Source organism: Trachelipus rathkii (assembly GCA_015478945.1). NCBI lineage: Eukaryota > Metazoa > Arthropoda > Malacostraca > Isopoda > Trachelipodidae > Trachelipus > Trachelipus rathkii. The sequence goes on along the minus strand of JABUQX010146172.1, from coordinate 3,650 downwards.
AACATCTGAATACCTAGTAAATTGATTTGACTCATGTCTCTTCTTTGTCCAAACAGGGTCAGGTATTGAGTGTTTAAAGATACATCTCTCATATACTTACTCTGTTGAAAAATGTTTTGCGTTATAAAAACAGAAATATTTAAATGATATGAGTATACAGTAAGCCTTTCAGCTATATTTTCAATCAACTTATACATTAAATCGTCTAGCAGAATAATTTTATGTCCCTGAACATTTTCCATTGACAATGTTATATATATTCGTTCGTGAAAATGAATTACATCTTTATATTCATTAAATTTTTCCTGGTGAACATTGTAACACCACACTATTTTAACAGGCTCTTGTTCGAAAATCTCATTCTCTTTTGAAAATATTTAATAACAGAAAGGTTTTCCCACAACCTATGGGACCTGTTACAAAACATGTAGCTGGAATAAAGAACATAAATTTATGCACGTCCATCATACTCTTCAAATGTTTGACCAATAATGTAATTTAATTACAATGTGTGCAAATATATATAAAAAAAAAATATATATATATATATATATATATATATATATATATATATATATATATATATATATATATATATATATATATATATATATTATATATATATTATTATTTTTATTATAATTATATTATTATTATTATTATTATTATTATGTATATATATTATATTATTATTATTATTATTATTATTATTATTATTATTATTTATTATACATATATATTATTATTATTATATATATTATTATATATATTATTATTATTATTATTATTATATATTATTATTATTATTATGTTATTTATAGTATATTACATATATTATTATTATTATTATTATTATATTAAAGATTATTATTATATATTATTATTATACATATATATATATATATATATATATATATTTATATATATATATAAAATCTATTTGTTTATTATATATATTATTATTATTATATATATATATATATTATATATATTATATACATATTATTATTATTATATTATATATATATAGGGTGTATGTATTCCAATGTTCAATAAACAATGAATCTTTTTTCACAAAATGTGTGTTCAAATATGACGTCAAGCAGTAAAGCAATAACGTATGGTCGGATGGGAGGGGGGCCTGATGTGG
>JABUQX010146171.1:35000-37295 GCA_015478945.1 Trachelipus rathkii | reverse complement strand
ATATATATATATATAGAGCATGGACATTTATAAGTGGTTGACTCTACTTCCTGAATAAGTTTTAAAAATAAAAATTATATATATAAAAAATCTCGTTGTAGTTCATACCTGTGAAAATATTTAATAAACATTAAATAATATTTGTTCATAGCATAATACTTCTTGCCTTAAAAGCGGAGCCATTAATCACTAAAAACGAAATTTTAGTCCCGATCGTCAGTAAATGAAGTGGTCTTCTTTGAAGGTGAATCAACAGTTGAATAAGGAAAGCTCGGTAGCCATTTGTGAAACATGTCATGTTGATTTTTCTTTTACGAATTTAAAGGAAGAATGAATCACAAAGAAGAATGCAGCTTGAATGAAAATATATATGGTGATAAAGGTATGAGGTCCTCCATTGTAGTAAACATATTACTATATTGAAAGTGATTTCTCTCCATTCTTCTAATAAAACCAATGTATATATATATATATTGTTATATATAAAAGATTATATAATGGATATATATATATTAAGGTTATATATATATTGGGTTAGTTAATATATATATATATAGTTATTATTATATACATATATATATATATATGATTATTTAGGTAAGTTGACCTGTTACTAAAAATTAGGTTAAGCTGAATTTAGGTTAAGTTTGGTTAGGCTTAGGGTTAGGTTTAGGTTAGTGATGAGGTTAGCCACCCCAAAAAATTTAATGTATTTACCCCAAAATTATTAAAATAACGATACATTAATTGTTGATTTTCGCTCCTGGAGTCAACCCTACTTATAATATCATATATAAGAGTTATATTATAGTTATATATATACATATATATATATATATATATTATATATATATTGGTTATATATATATATATATATATATATATATATATATGTTATTATTATATATATATGTATGTATATATATATATGTAGTTGTTATATATATATATATATAAGGCGTTTATATATATATATATATATATATATGCGGGTGTGTGTTGTTGTATATAAGTATATATATATTGTAAAGGTGGTAGTATGCGTACAACAGGCAGCTGACTTAAGCAAAATAACAAATATATAATGATGATGAGTCGTATTTTTCGTAAACTATCCATATATATAGTAGCTATGGTAGGTAGCGTCAATTTGTATTGTATTTATTACCGTATATGGATGAGTCTTTCTTCTCTTCTAATCAGAGAATTCAATAGGAGAAGTGGAAGTTTGTCTGAAGATGTAAATTGTGAGTCCTTCCTTAAAGGCAGATAGAAAGAATAGTTAGTTTTCATAGTGTCGACGGAAATTGTCAAACTTAGGCTGGTAGACCTGAGATTAACTGTGTGACTAGTGCTCCTGTCTTCCCCGATCTGCATGTTAATTACTTGGAATTGGAGACGACGAAAATAGTCCCGTTAAACTGAGCTTGGTAGGTGTGGGATTAACGGTGTGACTGATATTCCTGTCTTCATCTGTCTGCACGGTGCTTGAAGTTTTGTTATTGAATTATCTTCAAATTGGTATTAGTGCCGAAGGTAGGCCTGAGTATTAACGGTGTTATTGTTTTCCCCGTCTTCACCAGTCTGTATGATGCTTGAAGTTTCGTTATTGCTGTTTGTTGTCTGAAAGTATCCTTTAGAGGGTGCTCTTCTTTCCGGCATCACCAATTACATAGTGGAAATATGTACAGTTAATTATTCTTTTCTTCACAATATAGAATGTTAGTTCTTGATGGTTTCAAAAAGGTATTGATGGGTTTCATGTTGGTGCTGGATATTTCTTCTTTGATCTGGTCTACTGCTGAGAGTTGTTGTTCGTTATCTGCTTCTTTTCCCAGGGTGACCAGTTATGTGGTTCATCTCTGTCATCTTGGTTAATCCTGATTTTGTTGTTATCTCTTCATTTTTTCTTTCTCTGTTTTATCTTCGTTTTTCTTGTCAGAAGCGAACTTTTTTTTTTTTGAGTTTATAAAAGTTATTGAAATTTTGAGATTTTATTGTTTTTTTAAGAGATATTTTGCTAAAAAATTGCATAATAATACATATGAAACTTTAGTTGCAAAGGATAGAAGTTGAATAAGCTTTAAAATTAAAATTAAATATATAACAAATCTCGTTGTAGTTCATATATGTGGAAATATTTTACAAACAACTAATATATGATTACTACAGAGGTCCGAGAGATTTTATCGTTATATATATATTATATATATATATATATATGTGGCTATATATATATATATATATATATATAGGTGAAGGTAGTATATGTATATATATAGTTATATATATAGT
>JABUQX010146171.1:5000-27500 GCA_015478945.1 Trachelipus rathkii | reverse complement strand
ATATATATACATATATTATTATTATACATATTATATATATATATAATATATATGATATTTATATTGATATATATATATATATGTATATTACATATATAATATTAATATAAAAAGAATATATATATATATATATGTTATTGGTTAACAAAAATATCTCAAAATGTAAATGTATATCTATATAAAAAGATTTATGTTCCATAAAAAGATATATAAGTTATATATATATATATATATATATATGGGATGTAGAGATTTTGTTAGTAGAGAGACGAGTGCATGGTGAATGGAGTTTACGATTTGAATTTTGGTAAAAATATATCAACGTCTTATAACCCATTACAGCCAAGGTTAATAATAATAATAACCATACACAGACACACAATCACAATAATAATAATAATAATAATAATAATAATAATAATAATAATAATAATAATAATAATAATAATAATAATAATAATAATAATAATAATAATAATAATAATAATAATTATAATAGTACACACACACACTATTATTTATCATTTAATATTAAGTTAAATGTACTTACAAAATGCAGAAGCTTATAATTTCATGTGTAAACAAAGTAAATATTACTTTAGAATGTTCTTTATGTGAAAATAAGTTAAATATCTTCAATCAAAAATTGCCTGATTTTATTTAAGAAGTTGTATAAAATTTGCTCCGAATTGTCTTTGAATCTGTGTCTTCATTTGTAATTTTTAAAGTTTCCTTGAGGTGACGATTCCCAGATAAGATACCTTTATTAAATGCAAAAACTTTTATTAGTTTGCGTCCTGGAGAATGGATGCTTCAGAATTCTGAGATTTCTGGTACTGTAGTTGAGTCCAATTTAGGTTATTTAAATATTCCGAAAAAAAGCGCATCATCGTTGAGAAGATTCCTGTGCATAAATACTGAGAATTTAAATTTGTAAAAGTCCTTTAGTGTTAATATATTAATATATTACATGTAAAGTAGGGATCAGCAGTGTGTAAATCATAACGAGTGCAAACATTTCGTAAGGCGTTATTTTGGGCAACAAATATGGATCTTAGTACACTTTATGTAGATCCTCCCAAAGCCAATATATGAAAGTTTAGAAAAGCGTAAATAATCGAATTGTTTAAAGTTATCAAGGTTTCTTTCGGAAATATACTCGTATTTTTCAAAGCATAACTATTACAGCTATTCATGTGAATTCTGCTACACAAGTAATGAATATATTCATCTAATTTTAGGTTATTCTGGATAATTAGACATAAATATCTTATCGATTTGACAAATTCAATCGCTGCGCCGTCTAGGTAAATATATTTGTTTGTCCAAACGTTAGAAAAGGATGAAAAGATCATAGACTTAGTTATACCTGAATTCAAAGAGATCTTTTTAACACAAGTCCATTTCTATATCTTTTACATCTTTGTTGAAGACGCTTTGAATGTGGCAAATATATGTACCTGAAAAGTACGCCACAGTGTCGTCTGGATATAAAGTTAATTTTACATTTGAGATTACCATAACAAGATCATTAATATATATTACAAAGAAAAGAAGCCCAAGGTACGACCCCTGAGGTACCCCCGTTGTAACATTACTAATTCCGGAGCAAGAGTTTCCAATTTGAACATATTGTTTTCTCTTGATTAAAGTAAGATTTGATAAAAGTGAGGCAAATGCCTCTAACCACATATTTTCCTAACTAATAATAATAATAATAATAATAATAATAATAATAATAATAATAATAATAATAATAATAATAATAATAATAATAATAATAATAATAATAATAATAATAATAATAGTAACGAAATAGTTCTTATAATAATAAAATAATCATTATAATTTATACAATAATAATAATAATAATAATAATAATAATAATAATAATAATGATAATAATATAATAATAATACTAATAATAATAATAATAATAATAATAATAATAATAATAATAATAATAATAATAATATAATAATAATAATAATAATAATAATAATAATAATAATAATAATAATAATAATAATAATAATAATAATAATAATAATAATAATAATAATAATAATAATAAAATAATCATAATAATAATAATAATAATAATAATAATAATAATAATAATAAGAAATATCCATGCGTTATTATTATAAGAAATTTTTAAACCGTTAAAAATACGTAAGCCGAAAAAAAATGAAAGCACCTAAAACTGGCTTTCATTACCGTATCAGCATTTGAATATATTCATATATATATAAGCACATATATATGTTATATATTACATATAAATATTACTTATTTGATATTATTATAGTGTTGTTATATTTATTATTATTATTGTTATTATATAACATATATATATATTATATATATTATTATTATGCTATATATATATATATATATACATAAGTTGCTATATTATATCATATTTTTACCTACTATAATGCTGTTGGTTATTATATTATTATAGTTGAAGAGCAAAGATATACATATTATTGCTATATATTGGTTAAGTTATATGTTATATAATATATACATATATGATATATAAAGCATATGCGTATATATATTATTACAGGTTGCATACATATTATATATATACATATACATATTATATTATTATTATATAATATATTATAATATAATATTATAGTTATAGTTATTACTATTATTATTATATATGATATTATATTATATTATATTATTATATATATGTATATATACATTACATATATATATATATGTTATTATTATATATATATATATATATATAAAAATATATATATATATATATATATATATAGATATATTACATACATATATATTGTATATATATAAAATATATATGTATATATATGTTATTGGGTTATTACATATTACAGTTGTTATTATATTATATTGGTTATTATACATATATTATTATTATTATTATACATGATATATATTATTATTATTATTATTATTACATATAACATATAGTGTATACATATAATATACAGCAGGAGAGTAGCAGGCATATATATATACAGAGGCATATATAGAGAGGCAGTATATATATATATGGTGGCAGTAAGTATATATACCGTGGCTCTAACGGTAGAGTTGACAGAGTCGTACGGCAAGGGCCCGGTCTGATTCATAGTCCAGATCATATACAGGCAGAAACTACTGGTGGAAGAGATTATTCTCTTGAATAGTAATGCTATGCCCATGAGGTGAGCCTTTATTTATATATATATATATAAAGAGTAAGAGGGTAGTATATATATATATTGGTTAAGTATTAGTATCGTTGTTGGTTATATATATATAAGAAACATAGATATATATATATATGTCATATATATATATGCATATATAGAGATATATATATAGTATATATATATATATATATATATATATATATATATAGCATAGGATGACAAAATATATATATCTGTGTATGTATATAAAAGTGAGATATATATATATATATATATATATATATATATATATATATATATAAATATATATATTACAAAAAAACGGTTTTTATTTTATTTTATTTTTTAAACGTTTTTCTTTATAATTTTTCATTATCAATAATTATTATTCACTTTATCTTAATTTTTATAGAAGACTTGGAATGATTTTAGTCTGATCTGCCTTTGGAGTATCTCTCTTAATTAAGATCTCTGTTCAAAAGAAAGAAAATTTAATCCTAAAGGTTACTTGCTGGAAGACTATGGATATGTAGATTGAGCCGATTGTAAATTATATTTGCGGATTTGGAAATGATTGGGCGAGCTACTTCTTCTTATTATTTTTATTGTGTTTGTTACATCATATTCCGATTGAGGATGTAAAGTTCCTCCCCCCCCAAAAAAAAAGAGTTGTTTAATTTTTTTTTTTGAGACAAAATATTTATTTAAACGGTCTCTCTCTCTCTCTCTCTCTCTCTCAAATCTATTTATTTAAAGCCATCTCTCTCTATATATGTTATATATATATATATACATATATATATATATTATTGTTACACATATATATATATTATTATGAAAAATATTATATATACATATATTTTTATATACATATATTATTATACATATTATTATTATACATATATATTATTATTATTATTTTATATTACTATATATAAAGATATATTATATATATATAGCATATGCTATATATTATATATATATTATTATATATATTATTATATTATATACATATATATATTACATATATTTAGTTATATTATATATTATATATATTATTACATAAATATATATAGATATATAAACATATATATATATACATACAGTTATTATATATATATATTATTGTTGCTATATTTATTATATATAAAGATATTATTAAAGTATGATATACATATTATTATTATAGCAAGATATATTCATATATATATATACAAGGTTATTAGTATAAATATATATATGTTGAGTTATATATTATTATTAAGTTGCTACATATTATTATTAATACTGGGATGATAGGATAGATAGATATATATTAATAGCTAAAACATATTATTAAAAAGAGTTATATTAGAAGAAGAAGAGGTTATTACAAAATATTAAATATATACATATTATTATATATATATATAAAATATATATATGTTATTTTATTATATATGTATTATTATTATAATATATATTAGATATATATATACATATTATTTATTATTATTATTACATATTACATGGTTATTATTATTATTATTATTATTATTATATTATTATTATATATTATAAATTATAGTAGAAAGAGATATTATATATATATTATTATATATATATATTTATATATATATATATATATATATATATATATATAAAGATGTTAATATATATATATATATTATGCAGTATATATATATATATATATATATGATATATATATGTATATATATATATATATATATATATATATATGTAAAAGAATTTTCCTTTAATAAAATTGTGAGACACTGTCTTGTAAAATATGATTTAAATATTTTTTATGATTTTAATGAAGCCTGAAAATATCGGGAAGAAATAAATATATATATATATATAAATCGTAGTAATATATATATATATATATATATATATATATATATATATATATATATATATATATATATATATATATATATATATATATATATGTATATAGAGTATATATATATATATATATATATATATATATATATATATATATATATATATATATATCTATATATATATATATATATATTTATATATATATATATGAGCCACCTTTCTCACCATTATAATCCATCTTAAGTTAGGTAGAACCTGTCATGTGTTGCTCCTCCAAAAATCCCTCCAGACGTCCCGGTCTTCAAATAGGTGCCGTCCTTTCCACATTCTCCATCGTTTCTCCCCGCGACTTAATTGCTTCTTCCACAGCATCCTTCCATCTTTTTCTTGGTCTTCCCACTGGTCTCGTTCCGATAGGTCTCCAATTAAGTAATCTTCGGGGGTATCTAAAGTCCTCCATTCTCTGCACATGACCGAACCATCTCAGCTGGTTTTTCAATATGATTCCATTGTTACCTTGACCCGGAGCCTTCTTTATTGTTTCACTTTCAACCCCTGTCCTCAGCTGCTACTCCTCTTATTAATCTTAAACACCGCGCTTCCGCAGCTTCCCACATCTATAACTCTTTTCTGGTAACGTGCGCAGTACCCAACATCCCTGACCCGTATAGTAATACTTATTGGTCGTAGGATGGTTTGTGGTATATATAGTCACTTTTACCTCTACGCACTTCTCTCTGCATCATCAATGGGTATAAATATTCCCACATCTTCAGTGAATATTTTGTTAGCCTCTTTCCTCTAGCTCCCAGAGCCCATCCACTTTTCCCCAATGAATATTTAGCCCTAGATACTGAATCTGCTAATTGTTTTTAATCCACAAAAAGTACCTTCCTAATCCATATCTCCGCGTGCTCTCCCTGTCTCGATATCGTCATTATTTCCGTCTTCTCCCTGTTTATTCCCCACTCCATCATAACTTTATTCCAAGAATTCACAGCAGCTTGTAGTTCGTGCTGTTCCTTTGTCACCACAGCCGCGTCGTCTGCGTATACAAAGGTGTATTCCCTATCTTCTCTCACACCTTTTCAAGCAGTTGTCCAGATATAACGCAAAAGTGGTGCGGGAGACAGCACACTGCTTCATCGCTTTCCTCCAGCCTTCGTTTAAACTCATTTCCTCCCTTCTCCGTTCTTCAACAGTAGTTTGGTGGGCTTTCACACACATTCCTTATTATTATCCTTATCAGCTTCTTATTTATCCCATATGGTGGTCTTCCATCAATATCCTGCCAATCTCTCTTTGTATTCTTATCAAAAGTTTCTAGATCTATATAAACGTTGATATATGCTACCTTATTCATCTCTCATGCCTTCTCCACTATCATTTCAAAGAATGTCAATTACACTTATTTGGCCTGAATCCAAAGCAGCGCTGCCACCTCTCCAATCTTTTCTCTAATTCTTCTCCGGAGTCTTTTTCTCTATTATCCTCCTGTATACTTTTTTATATGCACCTCAACAGCAACACTATTCCCTCTGTAATTCTGGATTCTCTTCATCTCCTTTTGGTGTATTGATTATATCAGCCAGCTTTTCTTCCAATCTGACGGTATGTTCTCCTCTTTCCATATACAATTTATAAGTTCTGTTATCCATGTCACCATACCTTCTCCTGTTTTGAATATTTCATTATTTATAGGTCCATCGACCTGTTCCATTCTTTAATGCTCTTATAGCTTGTCTCACTTTCCCATGTATCGGTTCCAAGTCATCCTGTTCTCGGTCTTCTCCATTGTGGGTTATCCTCCTCCAGGCATTTTCTTTCGTCCACCATTTAATACTCATCAAAATATTCTTCAGTTCATATCTTCCAAAGAGACCTTTCACTATCCAATTATTGGTTCTCCATCTTTATTGAATATCACATATTCTGTGTTAGGGTTCATCTTTATATCTTTATAATCTTAGACTGATTCCATACATCAACTCCTAGTGCTCTCATGTCTTCCTCTAATATAAGATATTATAAAGAGCAGCATATATATATATTATTTATGCATATTTATTGTTATATATTGTTATATATATATATATATATATATTATTATGATAGCATATACTCGTATATATGTTATTATATTAGCAGTTATTATTGTTATTATATATATTAATATATGGTATATATTATATATATATATATATATATATTAAGTTATATATATATATATATATATATATATGTATATATTTATACTGTATATATATATAATCGTATATATATATATATATATATATATATATATATATATATATAAAGATATATATATATATATATACATATTATTAGATATATTATTCTTTTATAAATATATAGATATATATATTATATATATATTATATTGATATATATATAATATGATATAATATATTATATATACATATATATATATATATATTATTATTATTATTATATATAGTATTATTATTATTATATATTATTATTTCATTTATAACTAGATTAATGTTATATTAATCCATATAGGAATTATATGCTACTATTAATCTATATTATTCTTTACATATAAGGTTATTGCTATAATTATTATAATATTATTCTTAGGATTTTATGATTATATTATATTTTATATATATATCTATTTTATTATATACATATTTTATTATTATATTTTATTTTTATATACATTATTATATTATATTATGATATATATTATGGCATATATATATATATATATAAATAATTATGAACAGGATGATCAGAAAAGGAGCCAAAGTTATAGAGATTTATTATATCCAAATATTTAACATCGACGTTTCGAGTCTACCAAGACTCATCTTCAGGATACTGAAATAATACATGTGCACAATAATAATGATGAGAGATGATGGATTTAGGTTGATATAAATAAAAATAAAATACAAATAAACATAAAAATAAAAGGACAGAAAATATAAAAAATAAAAAATAAAAAATAAAAAATAAAAATAAAAATATATTTTAAAAATATGTTATTCCTTCTTCAACCATTTCCTACAGTCTCTCATCGATTCCTCTATACATAAATTATTTTTGAATATCCTTACACCTAAAACCCCACATCCCCAAGGTACCTAAAGTCCCAGCCTATTTTAACATCCTTTTTGTTGGCTCCTCTCACCCTTCCTTAATTTTTGACCTACATAAACTTCTAACAACTTACACATAGATGGTTTTTTCGCCTTAAAATAAACTACCCATGTTAATGAAATCTTCAGTTGTCCAGGTGCAGAATGCACGCCTGCTACGTTGGCCAAACGTGCCTTCAATTGCAACTCAAAGTTCACAAACACCTGGGTGAATCTTTTCGTACTAACCTCCCTTCCCGCACCTCTGAACACTCCTCTATCTGCTCCCACACCTCCAACTTAGACCACCCTCTTCGTTTTTCTGACTTTCCTATACTTTGTTCAGCCTTCCTCTACATAAACACTTGAACCCCTCATTGAGCTCCTCTCACTCTTCTACTCCATTACTAAATGCTTAATCCTCTACTTCCTGTATAATTGTGCTTTGTTTCAATATATTCAACCAACCAAATTTTTATATCTTTTTTTCTCCCTCTTGAATCACTATTATTTTCCTTTGTAGTCTATAACTGTGCCACCATTCTATCAGGTGTGTTTCCCTATAGGGCTTTAGTGAATTGCCGTTGCATCTATTATTATTATTATTATTATTATTATTATTATTATTATTATTATTATTATTATTATTATTATTATTATTATTATTATTATTATATATTATTATTATTATTATAATTATTTTAAATATTATAATTATTTTATTAATTAATAAATTATAATAATTATAATAGCAAAATAAATATTAATTATATAGATAATTATAATTATATTAAAAAATATGTCAGAATTTTTATTATCGGATAATTTATAATATTGTTATATTTCATAATTATAATTATAATTATAAACGTTATAATTATAATTATAATTATAATTATTATAATTATAATTATAATTATAATTATAATTATTATTATTACTGCTAATATTATTATTAATATTATTATTATTTATTATATTTATATTATTGGTAATATTAAACATGTTTAAAATATGATAATCAGTTCATTATTATTATTATTATTATTATTATTATTAAATATTTGCATTCATTATTATTTATCTAGTATTATAATTATACCTTCCATAATTATAATGATATCTAACCTATTATAATTATAATATAACATCGTACTAAAATTATAATTAAAAATTAAAATTAAAATTAAAATTAAAATTAAAATTATAATTATAATTATAATTATAATTATAATTATAATTATAATTATAATTATTATTATTATTATCATTATTATTATTATTATTATTATTATTATTATTATTATTATTATTATTATCATTATTATTATTATTATTATTATTATTATTATTATTATTATCATTATTATTATTATCATTATTATTATTATCATTATCATTATCGTTATCATTATCATTATTATTATCATTATTATTATTTTCATTATTATTACTGTTATTATTATATTATCATTATTATTATTATCATTATTATTATTATTGAATCAGATGTTTCTAACTTTCTATAGTGCTTTAGTTGATTTACCCTTACATCTATTATTGCGATTTGAATTTGGTTTTAAATTGTAATCCTATTTTTAACCTTTGACATGCATATCCTGTTACCATTTTTCATTTATTGTTTATCATTTTTGTTTGTCATCCTTTTTATTATTATTCTTATATCCTATTAATTTATTTATCTGTCTTTCATTTACGATTTTTATCTCTCATTTTTATTTCGTATTTTTTATATTTAAATTTTTATTTTTATTTTTATTTTTATTTTTATCTTAATTATTATATTGTTTTGATTATTTTTGCTTATGTCATGTGTATTTTACTTTATGATTTCCATCCTTCCTCATTTTAAATATATTTTTTATTTTTATTTTTATTTTCATTTTTTATATTTTATTTTTATTTTATATATTTTTGTCCTTTTTTTTGTTTATTTTTATTTATATAGAAGGAAGACGACAGAAAAAAAAACGACAAAAGGAAAAAGACCACGAAAAAAGAGAAAAATACAAACTACAAAAATAGAAAGACGAAAATGAAGGAAAAGAAAAAGACGACGAAAAATAAAAAAGACACGAAGAAGAAAAAAAGAAAAATAAGAAAAAAAAGAAAAATGAAAAGAAGGAGAAGAAGAAAAGAAGAAGAAGAAGAAGAAGAAGAAGAAGAAGAAGAAGAAGAAGAAGAAGAAGAAGAAGAAGAAGAAGAAGAAGAAGAAAAAGAAAAAGAAAAAGAAAAAAAAGAAGAAGAAGAAGAAGAAGAAGAAGAAGAAGAAGAAGAAGAAGAAGAAGAAGAAGAAGAAGAAGAAAAAGAAAAAGAAAAAGAAAAAGAAAAAGAAAAAGAAAAAGAAAAAGAAAAGAAGAAGAAGAAGACGCAAAGTTGAGAGAAGCTGTAATGGGTTTGCAAAGAAAAAGAAAAAGAAAAAAAGAAAAGAAAAGGAAAAGAAAAAAGAAAAGAAAAAAGAAAAGAAAGGAAAAGAAAGAGAAAAAGAAAAGAAAAGAAAAGAAAAAAGAAGAAGAAGAAGAAAAAAAGAAAAAGAAAAAGAAAGAAAAAAAAAAAAAGAAAAAAAGAAAAAGAAAAAAAGAAAAAAAGATTGTAAAAGAAAAAAAGAAGAAATTTTTTAACTAGTTGATTGACACTCAGCCTGATGAGGGATTCGTGATATTGAGATTTTAGTCCATTAATATTGGCAGCAAAAATAATAAATAATTATAAATATTTCGAAAGACATAACATATCCTTGCCCCTCTCTAGCTATCAATTTTAAACCAATCATTTCAACTCCAATTATTCTAACAAGTCAATTGTCATTAGATATATGATATTGTAAGAAAGAGCAGTGGAGAAGAGATATATATATATAGGTATATATATATATATATATATATATTATAGTTATTATTACATATATACACATATATATGTTAAATGTATACCTATTATTATTAATTTGTTATGATATACATATTATTATAAGCTGGCTATATATTGCTACTTGGCTGGTTATTGGTTGTTATTGTTAGCAGCAGTTATACAAAGATATTATTATGCATATATATATTATTATTAAGTTATTATATTATTATTAGTTATTATATTACTATTTATTATATTATTATTATTATATATATATATTATAAGTATATATTATTATATTACTATATTATATTATTATTATATATATATATATATATATGTATATTATATATTATATATATATATTATATATATAAAACAGTATAAATATACCATATACAGTTATATTACTGCTGCTGCTACACATATAGATATATTACAGTTAAGGCTGGGAGTATATAAAGAGCAGCATATATATATATATATATATATATATAAAAATATATATATATATATATATATATATATATATATATATAGTAAGAGTTATATATATATATATATATATATATATATAAATAGTTATAGTTATATATAAGGCTATATATATATATATATATATATATATATCTCACATTGTTTAAAAACATTTATGCACAAGAAAAATCAAAATGATCACATATTAATCAAAGGAAAGCGTAACGATAATATAATGAAAGAATAAAAGAAAAAATTAATATTATACAATGAGGTGGAAGAAACTGTTGATATGGTGAACCCCCTCCAGATGTCTATTAACCGAAGCTAATCCATACACACACACACACACACACACACACACACACACACACACATATATATAGTTATAGTTATATATTAAGTTATATTATTATATATATATATATATATATATAGAGTATATATATATATATATATATATAGTTATATTATTATATTATTGTTAGTTATTATATATATATATATATATATATTATAGTATATATATATATATATATATATATATATATATATATATATATATATATATATATATATATATATATATATATATATATGTAAGTATAAAAATAAATATAAATATATTACTAAATATATTATCTAGTTTCCTCTAGCTCTCCTCAACCTAGACACGTAATAACAATTGTTACATTTTAGTATGTAAGCAATTGCACATAGACATTCCGATGTTCAGTAAAATACTTAAATTTTCTATTATATTATTTACAAAGTTTTGAAATTTTATTTTCATGCTTTTTTCATTGATTTTAACTTGGCTTCATTTTCCCTTCTAAATTTATTCATTGTCCATTATTAGTTATGCTCGCCTTACGCTTTTCTCACTTGCAAAGAAATTATAGATCTTAATTTAATTTCCTGCTCTTATATATATATATATATATATATAAAGGTATATATATAGAGGCACTTAGCAGAATGCTATAGGTAGCAGGCATGGTGAGCAGCAGTATATATATATATATATATACAGCATATATTATTAAGGCTGCCGTTGCTATTATTATATATATATACAGCATATATATATATATATATATATATAAATATATATATATATAGCAACATAGATATACTATATATTATTATATATTATTATTATATATATTTATATATTAGTATATATATATATATATATAATAGTTGGGTTATATTATATATCTTAATTTATATATCCCCCCCTATATATATATATATATATATATATATATATATATATACAAAGATTTGTTAACATTTTAAGAAACGCTTAAAGAAGTTATGGAATATACGTACGCTTGTAAAATGATTTTATTTGAAGAATAATTGAATTTTAAAAGGAAATTGCATCGTCGCGAAAACAGATTTTCAAACAAACGACTCAGAGTGAAAGTCGTTCCAAGCTCAAATCAACGAAGAAACAAATCTTCAGACCTCAAAATACCGTGAGGGCTGAAGGTTTATATTTAGAGGCGCTGTCCGTGTTTGCTTCATAGTTTCTTATATGCATTTTTCTGCGAAAATTTTGCTTTTGTTTGTTGGTTTCATATATACAGATTCGCAAATTCAAGTGTTTCTTTGTTGGGGGGTCTTATATTCATATTGGTTAAAATCGTATTTATTTGTTGGTTTCTTATATTCATTCATATTCGTCAATTTTATATTTATTTGTTGGTATCTTATATTCATATTGGTTAATGCCTGTTTGTTTTACTGTTTTCTTTTACTCATTTTCGTTAATTATATGTTTATTTTTTAATTCTTTTACCTTCATTATTTTATTTATATTTTTATTATCATCCAATTATACTTTTCCTTTCATCTTTATTTTTCCTTCCAGTTTCTACTTTTATTGTAATTATTTTATTTTCTTTTAACAATGTTTTCTTTTTGACTGAATTAAATTGAGTAAAATTTTATGTTTAAAGTTTTTATACTCATAAAGTATGATATATAAAGTTAATTTTAATTGGAATGTTCAAGCGAAGCAGAAATACTAATTAAATTATATAGCAAAATCAGTTTATATATATATATATATATATATATATATATATATATATATATATATATATATATATATATATATATATATATATATGTAATAGTCTAGAAAGTTTGAATTGAGAGCTATACTAAGACTCTTGACCACGATGAGCTAAAAGGAAACCCATCATTTTACCTCTGAAAGCTTAGCTTTCCAAGAGAAAGGGAGGCGTGTCTTGACATTCAACCTCCTGACAGAGTTCTCGTTAACATATTGAAACAATACTGTAGGTGTCCAAGACACGAGTCACTGCTCTTGGGAAGCTAAGCTTTCAGAGGTAAAATGATGGGTTTCCTTTTAGCTAATCGTTGGTCAAGAGGTAACACTCTTGGAGTACCATCTCAAGGGTAAGGGTTCAAACCCACTTAGGACCATTACAAATATACAAATAATTGTTGCGTTTATTGCACAAATATCTTTGAATACCTAATAATTACCGGGATTAAAAATTACCCATTGTTGCCCCTGACCCGAGTGTTACGTGCGAGAGGTCCGTCGGAGGTTAGCGTCCAAGACTAGCCTCACTCCCTCTTGAAGCCAAGCTTCAGAGGTAAAATGATATTTACTTCTAGCCAATCGTTGGTCAAGAGGTACCTTTGAGTACCATCTCAAGGGTAATATTCAAACCCACTTAGACCATTAGAATATACAACAATTAAGCTGCGTTTATTGCACAAATATCTTTGAATGTTGTTATATATATATATATATATATATATATATGTTGTTATATATATATATATATATATATATAAGAGAAGGTAAAATACATCTACGTTATTACTACAGATTATTATTATTATATATTATTAAGTTATATATATTATTATATATATATATACATATATATATTTAGCGTAAATATCTAGTAATTGATCTAAATATTTTCTTGAAAATTTTTACTGTTCAAAAAAATTCTAAGTTCAGAAAAGTTAAGTTAAGTTACGTTTTTTAAGAAAATTCTTTCGTGGAAAGGCAGAAACTTGCCATTAAACAATTTTCTTAAAAACTTTAACGTAACTTTTTGAAGTTCGAAATTTTTGAATGCATAAAAATACAAAATGTTACAAATAATTTTATATATATATATTTTTATATTTGTATAAATAAAGCTTATATATATATATATATATATATATATACACACATATATATATATATATTTATATATATATATATATATATATATATATATATATATATATATATACATATATATATATATATATAAATATGTATATATATAGAAATATCCATATAAATTATGAAAGAAATATATATATATATATATATATATATATATATATATATATATATATATATGTATATATATATATATATATATATATATATATATATATATATATATATATATATCGTGGCTCAATCGGTAGAGCGAGAGAGTCGCAGGGCAAGGGCCTGGGTTCTAATCCTAGTCCGGTTTCTAAGTAGAAACTACCTAGAAAAGTTCCTCTCCTAGAATATGGCAATGCCCATAAGGTGTGAACTTTTATTAATATATATATATATATATATATATATATATATATATATATATATATATATAGTAAGTTATATATTATTATTATATATATATATATATATATATATATATATATATATATATATATATACAGGGTGATTCAAAATTATGGTAAAAATTTTTGGTAACTGATAAGAAATGCAAAAATAAAGGTAAAAGTTTCTATAAAGGTATGACGTAATGTGCTTAGTTTTCCGTCTGGCTGTCTGTATGTGTTTTTTACTAAATATTTTGTATCTACGAAACCAAGTAGGTTACAAACCCTATATTTGGGATGAGTACTGTTGTGTGTAGTGCTAATGACGACAAAAAGAAGTATCAAATTTAGTATGGCGAACACATTTGGATAGGCGAGAATCCTCATGCCATTAAACAGAATCGTTCACAACATCAGTTTTCAGTAAACATTTAGGCAGGAATTTTACACGATCATGTACCGATGCTCGAGCTTAATGGCATAATCTACTTAAACTTTTTGAAACATGAGCTCCGTACCTTGTTTGATGATGTACCTCTTCAGTTGCGCCAAAACATGTGGTTTATGCATGATGGGGCTCCTGCACACTTTAGTGCTGCAGTTCGTGAACACCTGAATGAGACCTTTCCCAATCAATGGATAGGTCGAGGTGGCCCAGTTCCGTGGCCAGCAAGGTCACCAGACCTAAATCCTTTGGATTATTACCTTTGGGGACATTTAAAGACCTTAGTATACTCTTCTCCAATCGACACCGTTGAAGACCTACGATTAAGGATTATGAACGGAATTGAAACGATCAAACAGACTCCTGGAATATTTGAACGGGTCCGACAATCGATGAGAAGACGCCTGGACGCGTGCATTGGGAACAACGGAGGTCATTTTCAACATCATCTTTAGTCTTTTGATATCATTTGTAGGTGCTTTAGAAACAGTATGTTTATGCTGTACAAAATTAAACCTATCATACAATAATAATATGTTTATTTACACCTCCTATTCCGAATGAGTTATTCGTTCCTCAAATACTTTTAACGTCCGCCATTTTTAAATTTAGAGTTTGTAACTTACTTGGTTTCGTAGATACAAGATATTTAGTAAAAAACACATACAGACAGCCAGACGGAAAACTAAGCACATTACGTCATACCTTTATAGGAACATTTACCTTTATTTTTGCATTTCTTATCAGTTACCAAAAAATTTTTACAATAATTTTGAATCACCCTATATATATATATATATATATATATATATATATATATATATATATACTATATATATATATATATATATATATATATATATATATATATATATATATATATATATATATATATATATATATATATATATATATATATATATATATATATATATATATATATATATATATATATATATATTTCATAAATATATATATATATATATATATATATATATATATATATATATATATATATATATATATATATATATATATATATATATATATATATATATATATATATATATATATATATATATATATATATATTTATATATATATATATATATATATATATATATATATATATGATATTTGGTTCGTAAATTTGATTGAATTTGAGACACGTCCAAATATAGTTGCAATCTGTTTCTGTCGAAATATAAATTAAATCAAATTATTAAAAACAATATAAAAATAAAATTGAATCAAAATTGATCATGTTTCAAATATAATGAAAATAAAATGAAAATGATAATAAAATTTAATAAAAGTTATGAATAAATTATAATTAATGTTTTCCTTATAGTTTATAACTTTAACCTGTCGCAACCCCAATCACACACAACAACAATAACAGAAGTATGGATAAGCTGTGGTCATCAATTTATATTAAAAACATATATATTTCATTAAATATATCAAAAATATAAAGATATATTTTATTAAAATTATATATATATATTATTATTATGTTTTTTTATTATTATTATATGTATATATATATATATATATTATTATTATTATATATATATATATTTTATATATATATATATATATATATATATATATATATATATATATATATATATATATATATATATATATATATATATATATATATATATATATATATATATATATATATATATATATACATATATATATATATATATATATATATATATATTGTTATATATATATATATATATATATATAATTTTGCTTTTTTTAACATTTTAAAAGACTTTTCTGATGTACATCATAGTTATCACTAATATATATATATATATATATATATATATATATATATATATATATATATATATATATATATATATATATATATATATATATATATATATATATATATATATATATATATATATATAATTGATGAAGTATTTAAAGTTTCTGACAAAACGTTTCTGCCCATCTGGCAAGCAGGCCTAAATCAATATCAATTAAACATTAAAAATTGTAATATAATTTTAAAACGTATGTTTCCTAGAATTTACTCAAAAGAATAAAAATAAAATTCCGATAAAGAAATTTGAGACACTCATTAATACTAATCGGATGTTGTGATTCAAGGTTTGTTAAAAACAAGGCTTTAAAATTGGCTTTGATATATATATATATATATATATATATATATATATATATATATATGTATATATGTACTATATATATATATATATATATATATATATATATATATATATATATATATATATATATACATATACATACAGCATAAATATATACATATAATGTATATACGTATGTGTATATAGATGTTTATATATATATATTTATGTATAAGTATATATATATATATATATATATATATATATATATATATATATATATATATATATATATATATATCAATGGCGTGTGGTCCATGGAACCAAGGGAAGCAATGATTCCCTAGTAAATAAAAGATACTTTCAAAAACTGAAATAATTCAATCTTAAACAATTACATTAATTATTATTACAATTAATTATTTTATTTTATCAATTTTTCATATGATTGTTAATCACATATATTATTTACCATTCGTTGGTCAGTTGCGATTTTGGAGAGAGAGAGAGAGAGAGAGAGAGAGAGAGAGAGAGAGAGAGAGAGAGAGAGAGAGAGAGAGAGAGAGAGAGAGAGAGAGAGAGAGAGAGAGAGAGATCAATGTAATCTGACTCATAAGTAAACGGTAAATGGATGCCTTTAAGATAAAAGCATGCTTTTCCCGTTGAATTACTCATTTTTTATTTTTCACAATAATTTAATCCATTAAATATTAACTTCCTCCTATTCAAAAAGCACATTTTACTCCGCTTAAAATGCGAAATTTATTAAAAAGATTAAAATTCTTCAAAAATATTTTACTTAAAAATTTCAAATTTAATTTAGAAAAATAAAACACATATCGTATGTTAAATCAACTCTCGAAGGGAAGCTTTTGAAAGCTTTTACCTTCTCAGCGTCCGTAGTCCGTACGGCAGTGACGTCACTTAGTGTGGAGAATTATATCTTTTTCACATTGAAAGAAATCGAGGTAAAGTAATAAGTCAAGCAAATATATGTTTTTAATAATTATATGCTACAATATTAAATAATGATAACATTAATATTAATAATAATAATAATAATAATAATAATAATAATAATAATAATAATAATAATAATAATAATAATAATAATAATAATAATAATAATAATAATAATAATAATAATAATAATAATAATTATAATAATAATAATAATAATAATAATAATAATAATAATAATAATAATAATAATAATAATAATAATAATAATAATAATAATAATAATAATAATAATAATAATAATAATAATAATAATAATAATAATAATAATAATAATAATAATAATAATAATAATAATAATAATAATAATAATAATAATAATAATAAAAAATAATAATAACACTAACAATAACAATAATAATAATAGTAATAATACCAATAATACACACACATTAATAGTAAGATTTAATATTAATAATTAATATTCTTAACATTTATATTAATATTAATTTTATTACATTATTTCTATTAATACCAAAGAATGATAATAATAATACTAATAATAATAATAATAATAATAATAATAATAATAATAATAACAATAATAATAATTGGAATTTATAATAACATAATCAATTATATTGAAAATGTTACTAAATAGTTAATATTTATATTATTGATAATAGTGTTAGTGTTAGTGATGGTAATATTGTTAATAATTAGTGTTAATATTAATGTTATTGATAATAGTGTTAGTGATGGTAATATTGTTAATAATATCAACGTTGATGTTGATGACAACAACACGTTAATATACAAAGGAGATATACATATTATTATTGTTATTATTATTATTATTATTATTATTATTATTATATATATATATTATTATTAATATTATTATATACATATATTATATAAATCTGTTTTAAATATGTATATATCTGCAAATTGTTTTCAAATATGTTATATCTGCTAAATCTGTTTTCAAATATGTTATGTCTGCTAAATATTTAAATTATTATATATATATATATCTTATTTCATATTATTATTATATTATATTATTATTATATATACATATTCATATATACATATATTATATATATATATATATTATATATATATATATTATTTTTATGTTATGTTATTATATATATATATATATATATATATATATATATATATATATATATATATATATATATATATATATATATATATATATATATATATATATTATATATATATTATTTTTATTATTATATTTATATATATATAGAGAAGATAAAAAAATATATATATATATATATATATATATATATATATATATATATATATATATATATATATATAATTTTTTTTATTAAATTTAAAATTAAAAAAAATATAAGTACAAGTGTTGCGTGAAATTTATCATCAGGATAAATCTTCTGAGGTTTCCTACTTTGTAATTACTTTGTCTACTTGAAAAAGACCATCAAGGTTTTCAAGGGCAACTTATTAGAGGAAATAGTATTTCATTTGAAATTAGATACTTGTGTCAGGAAGAAAAATCAACATCAGGGTAGATTAATAGAAAACTGGGACCTCTGTGATTGAGAAGAGTGTCTTTAAGATAGTAAGAGGGTATTCCATCAAGGAAAGTATCAAGTAAGAAAGAATTAAGTGTAGATAAAAGTAAAGGAACTCTAAGAAGAGTATATTCAAGACAGAAGGAGATTATATAAGGACCCTCCTGATTTTATATAGGAATAGATTTCACCAAGAATCCTATTACGGAAGGAAGAGACTTACCAGGGAACGTATATATCGTAATCAACATCGACCTTTGAGAAGAAGAGGAGTTTTTCAACAATAGTATTTATAAATTTCGTAAACAAAACATTAATTTAAGATTTATAGATATAGTGAGAATTAATTTTAGAATATAATTTTAAGGTATTTTAGGGTGTGATTGTTTGAGCGGGGTTTGGAGCTTGAGGTATTGGGAAGTGCCTCAGGTTGTGGGATCCCGGTAAGCGTGCAGCCTAATCAAGTGTGGGAATAGAAGAAAGTAGAGTGGTGAATAAGAGGGTCAGGATTAAGGAGAGTGAGGGTGAGTAAAGAGATAGGATGGGCAAAAGAGATTAGATTAGAGTGGGTTGTATGAATGTGAGAGGGATAAATGAGGATCTGAAAAGGGAAGAAGTGGGGTTAATGTTCGAAGAAAAAAGGTTGGATGTGCTAGGGTTGACAGAAACAAAGCTGAAAGGATAGAGGGAGATGGTCTTTGGAAAATTTAAGGGTATGATTTCGGGGGTGAACGAGAGAGTGAGGGCGAGGGAAGGGGTAGGAATAGTTATGAGGAAAGAGTTGTGGGATAAGGTAAAAATGTGCAAATAGGTGAGTTCGAGAATAATGTGGGTTAAAATGAAATTTGGGGGGGAAATGTGGGTTTTTATATGCGCGTATGCACCAGTAAATGGAGCGAGGGAGGAGGAGAGAGAAAGATTTTGGAGTGTGTTGAATGAATGTTGGGAAAGTTTCGGGGTTAATGATAAAATTTGTTTATTAGGAGATTTGAATGCAGGAGTGGGAAGAGAGGAGATGGGGAGAATTATAGGTCCATTTGGGGTAGGGGAAAGGAATGTTAATGGAGAAAGTCTGTTAGAGTTATGTGTTGATAGAAGATTGATAGTTGGAAATACTTGGTTCAAGAAAAGTGAAAATCATAAGTATACATGGAAGAGTGAGATAACGGGGGGGAGGGCGTTACTGGATTATGTGTGTATAAATAGATAGGATAGAGGCAGATTACTAGATGTAAATGTTTTCAGAGGGGCAGGTAGGGGGTTATCTGATCACTATTTGGTGGTTGCTAGGTTAAGGGTAGGGGGAGAGGTAACGGTTAGAGAAAGAGAAAAAAAGAGGAAAATAGAAGTCATTAAGGTGGAAAAATTAGATGAGACATTGTGTAAGAGCGAGTTTAGGAGGGGTATGGAGGATAGGTGGAGGGACGTGAGAGGGACGGAAATTAGGGATGTGGAGGAGGAGTGGAAGAGATTTAAAGAGACAATTTGTGAAGAGGCCAGAAGGATATGCGGAGTTAAAAAGGTGGGAGCAAGTAGAAGGAAAGGAAGTGAATGGTGGAATGAGGAGGTGAAAGATTTGGTGAAAAAGAAAAAAGAGGCCTATGTGAAATGGTTGGGGAATAGGAGAAGGGAAAGCTGGGAGGAATATAGAGGGGTTAGAGTGGAAGCAAAGAGGGCGGTGGAGAGGGCGAAGAGAAATGCAAACAATGAATGGTGTAGAAAAGTGACAGAAAATTTTGAAACAGGGAGCAAAATATTCTGGAAAGAAGTAAATAAAAAAGAAAGAAGAGGGAGGGGTTAGGGGAGAGGGTTAAGGGAGGGGATGGGGAATGGATAGGAGGGGAAGATGGGGTGAGGAAAAGATGGGGGGAATATTTTAGAGGATTATTGAATGAATTGGGTGGAAGAGATGAGGAGGTTTTTCAAGAGGTGAGGATGGGAGGTGAAGAGGGACGGGAAGGAGATATGGAAATACAAATGGAAGAAATTATTAGGGCGTTAACTAAAGGAAAAAAAGGAAAGTCCACAGGTCTAGATGGTGTGAGTATGGAAATGTTACAGATGGGAGGCAGAGGGGTGGAGGAATGGCTATACAGGTTATATAATTTATGTTGGAGGAAGGAAGAAGTTCCACAGGATTGGGAGGATGGTTGTTTGGTTCCCCTGTATAAAGGGAAAGGGGATAGGATGGAGTGTGGTAATTATAGAGGTATTTGTCTTTTGAGTGTAGTAGGGAAAGTGTATGGGAGAATACTA
>JABUQX010146170.1:10000-16912 GCA_015478945.1 Trachelipus rathkii | reverse complement strand
TCTTTTGGACCAAAAACACCAGCATATATCTTCCTACAACACCAATAAACTAAGTTCCCATATAATTACTAATCAGTTACCCTTATCTCCATTACCCTTATATAAGGGTACTATTACTGTTTTCCTCCAATCCGGAACTATACTTTCCATAAACGCTTTGTTACACAACTTTCAAATTCAATCAATCACCATCTCCTCCGTTCTTGATCATTTCACCAGCATTTCATCTATATCTGCAGATTTATCTTTCTTCAACTTTCTCACTCTACCCATTACCTCCTCCTTACTAATTACCTTATCCCCAAAATATCTATTCCTTCTTGCACCATCAAACCCACACACATTCACTATCACCTCTTCATTACTACCAATGTTATACACATTTTCGAAGTGTTTCTTCCACACTCTTCTCACATCCATTTCATCAGTTACGAAAGCACCATCCCTTTTCATTATTCTAAGCAGATTTCCCTTATTCACATTCTTAACCTTTCGCGCTTCCTTCCAGAAGAGGTTCCTATTCCCTTGTAAGTCCCCATTCATCCTCCTTCCAAACTGCTCATTTACCTTTTTTTCCTCCCCAATGTAGTACTTTCGTATTTTTCTTTCTCCTATAATTCCAGCCTTTCTCTTTTAAACCTTTATATATATATATATATATATATAGTTATATTCCATTTTTTTTTTTAGCTTTTACTTCTAACATTGTTGTTAGTTCTACTTTCTAATAGCAAGAAAGAAAGGAGCATAGCAGGTATATATATATTGCTATATATATATATATATATATAGTTAGTATAGTATATGTTACATATATATATATATATATATATATATATCTCTCCTAGGAAGGAGGGCTTTCGCCCTGTCAGTTGGTCCTGCATCTTCTTCTGGCCCGAAACTCTTAACCCTAGAGCACTCTAGAGAACCATTTCTCCGAGCAATGGTTTCCAACGCCAGTCCTAGAGTTAAACACTCTCAGGTAGGGTTTTTGCTCTTTCAGTAGAACTAGCATCTTCTTCTTCCATTAGGCCTCAAAATTCGTTCTCCCAGAACTCTTCAGAGGATCGTGTTTCTAGGTTGTGCCAGTGGGATGAGAAGGAGGAGGAGGACAATAACAATGACTAATTAGTAATTACAATTAGGTTAGGTATATATATATATATATATATATATATATATATATATATATATATATATATATATATATATATATATATATATATATATATATATATATATATATATATATATATATAAAATATATATAAAAAAAAAAAATATAAATTAAATGAAATTATTTTTATTTGCCAAACTATTTTTGTACATATCTAAGACTAATACATGCCTTAGTATATTGTACATTGTTTTTAAAATTTAGGGATTAAAAACAAAAAAATCTTAGGGTTTGTAGTCCTCTAATTGCGGAATTGCGGAATTGCGGATTTAAATTGCGGATTTAGGCAATCCGCTAACTGCAATTCCGCAACTTTTTTCAAATTATCGCAATCGCAATTCCGCAATTTTTTTTGGTAGTCCGCAATTGCGGAATTGCGGAATGCGGACTTAAATTGCGGAACGCCCACCTCTGATATATATATATAGCAGTATATATATATATATATATATATATATATATATATTACTTATATATATTATGTTATTAGCAGTATATATATATTATATATATATATATATATATATTATATATATTATATAAAGAAGAAGAAGAGAAGATATACATATATATATGAGATATTATTAAGCTATACATATACATATATATATTATTATTATTAAGCAGCATATATATATATATATATTATATATACATATATATAAAAAAAAAGTTACATAGTTATATATATATATACATATATATATATATATATATTATTATTATTATATATATGTTATTATTATATATATAATGGTCAAGCTCCACCTCACATTGACATACAATGTATTTAGATGTCCCCAAGACTTATGACTTGGGAGCATGTTTACCATTCACCCAACCTCTAAGTAGTTTATTTCAATTCTGTCTGACTATTACTCTGGTAATCTTACATCGGTATGATATAGTGTGAAGCATGGAATGACACAAAGGGGAACTTCACAAATATTACATGAATAAACTGTTTTTCTAACTTTCTTTTGAAGAGCACAGTATTTACATCTTCTTTGGCGATTTTTTATTTCATCATTATCTTCGATGTGCTTAGAAAAGTGTCTACCTGTTAGACAGCATGGGTTTTCTCCTAAAGTAATTGCAGATCTTTTGCGCGACCAATAAACTTTCTCAGAGTGTTTTTTCAATATCTCACCTATTTGTTGTAATTTAAATTCCAGGAGTGTTTTCTTATTATTTTTTTTGTATGTACAGTGGCAGTTTTGAATGCATATTTCGACAATTCTAAAAAAAATAACTTTTTGTAATATTTTTTTAGTCCTTTTCGTATCATGGAAGCTGCAGATGTAATCTGATCCATTAAATCTACACTAGCCATATGATCTTTTTTATACTTTATGCATAGAGTAGGTTTAAGACATTCTTTACCAGCTACAATAACACGCTCCATAGAGCTATCACAGAGTGTGCTTAGCATGTTAACGTATTTTTTATCCCTCCATTTAAGATGCATGATTTTTCAAAAGAATTGCTCATAATTTTCTCCTTTTTTGAGCTTCTTACTGCACACCAGTGGTGACAATCCTTTTCTGTTAAATCGAACAGTGCCACCTGCATCAGTGGCTCTTGAAGTCAAAATTTTGAATAATTCGGGGGATGCATAAAAATTGTTCATTCCTATACAATATCCTTTATCGATGAGAGGTTCACATAAATTAAGAACAATTTTAGTAGACTTTGTCAGGTCATTCGGTAGGCCTGGAATACCACATGGATACTGAGTCTCCTTTCCTGTATATACCGCAATATTCCACACATATCCAGATTTAGCTTCGGCAAGTATGAAGCTCTTCATACCAAATCACGCTCGTTTTAAGGGAATATTCTCTTCCATCGTAGTCTTCCTTTCCATTGAAGGAAGAGCTTTGTCAATTGATATATTTTGTTCAGGGATATAATTTGTTTTAAATTTACTCACAAAGAGTTCCAGAATTTTTATAAACTTATACTGTGGATCATTTGAGTTTTCTTCAGACGAAAAATGTAAATATTTGAGAATTATCTTAAACCTATCTCTAGCAATTATTGTTCCAAAAATAAGAGTATGCAAAAGAGAATTTGTTGAATGGTAAAAATCTATATTAGGTTTCTGTATGATTCCTTGAAGAATAACTAGAGCAATAAACACCCTTATCTCCTCTTCATTTGTAAGCTTCCACAGAAGGTCACGACTTTTCCTTCTCATTTTTCCTGACCTACGTTTTTCTTCGATTACCTTTTCAGCATATTTGTTTGTCTCTTCAACTATAGTACAAATAATGTACCCTTCAAAGAACGATTAAAAAATCATTATAGGACTTTTTAGGTTCTTCTAAATGCATTTTGACACCAGAATTAGAAGAAAAAGGATAAAGACTTATGTCCACCAGAACAGAATCAGACCACTGGAAATCAACTTCGTCATCTTCACTATCAGATATCAATGGTATAGAATCATTATCATTATCAAAGTGATCATCATCACTAGGATCACTTTCACTATCCGACTTTTCAGATTCATCACACTCAATATCACTAAGAAATTCATCCTCAAGATCTAACTCACAAATGACCTTTGATAATTGCCTTGCAGTTAAGGGCCTATTATTATTTGCCGTTATTACAAGTACATATAATAAAGCCTAAAAATAATAGCACAATATATATATAGCAGCATATAGTATATATAGTACATAGAGCAGCAGCATATATATATATATATATTATATATATACATATATATATATATATATATATATATAAAAGCATAAAAATAACAGATATATATATATATATATATATATATATATATATATATATATATGGTCAGCCTCTAGATGAGCCACAATCCATATCTCAAAAACTACAACAGCTAGTTTCTGGGAAAAGGGAATACTTTGCTGGAATGCTGGTCCAATTTTAGTGTGGAAAATGTAAAAAATAAAAAATAAAAAAATATAAAAAAAATTATATCTCAAAACCTACAATAGCTACAGCGATTGAATCAGCGTATAAAGCTTATTACCGAAATGTAAAAAAAAAAAAAAAAATTATTAGCATTGCTAAGCACAGAGCCTATTTAGAGACCTTTTATTGTTTACTCGTTAAAATAAATAGACTTCTATTAAATCTGGCTTTTTTAACTAAAGAATACCCCAAGGGTATACCCTGCACCGATGGTGTGAGTCGGGTTCTCTGGCTCCGGGGAACTACGTGGGGTGGGACTAATTCTCTCTCCGGAGGGTTTCCCTGAACCTCTGCTCTTTTTGGTATTTAAACAGGGTTCTCTTCCACCCTCACGGGGGTGGTAAACGTCCCCCTGTGTTCCCCGTCGGCTCGAGTCTCCCTAAATTGCCGGTGTAATACCTTACAAAATAAATACATTATATACTATGTCACAGCATCCCCCCCAAAAATAATCCAATTTTTTATGTTTAATTTTTTCTTTTTTTTTACATTTTCCTCTCTACAAAAATTTTACCTGGCTTCCTAAATTTGTATTTCATTTTCCTGTAGCTTTGTAGTTTTCGAGATATGATTTTTTTTTTTTACAGTTTCCTAGGTAAAATTTTGCCAGGATTTCAGCAATGTTCCTTCCGTAGCTGTTGTAGTTTCTTGAGATATGGATTGTGGCTCTTCTAGAGGTTGGCCTTATATATATAAGAGAGAAAGAGCAGTTAAGGGAAGAGTTATAGTTGTTGTTGGTTATACAGAGCATATATATATATATATATATATATAAGGCATATATATATATATATAGTATACAGCATATATATATATATATATATATATATATATATAAATATATATATATATGTTGTTACCTGTGTTAATATATACAGCAGTATAAGTTATGTATATATATATATATATATATATATATATAGGTCAAGGTCTGTTATAGCTGTCATATGTATATCTTAAAAACTACAATAGCTACAGGGAAATGGAATACATTGTTGGAATCCTGGTAAAATGTATGCCTATAAAAAAAAATTATATCTCAAAACTTATTAATAGGCTACAGCAAATATGTATTGATTTTGTAACCTGGTAGTCCTCACAAGAAAATGTAAAAAAAAAAAAAAAAAAATTATTGTTAATAATTATAGTAATACATAAGCCTATTTAGAGATCATAAAAGCATTACTCGTGATCACAAGGACACATTCAATTAAATTTTGTTTTTTTTTTTACTAAAAGATATTTCAAGGGTATACCGCACCGATGGCAGAGTCGGTCTGGTACCTCCGGGGAATCCACATACGGGTAGGATGACCCCTCTTGAGTCTCCGGAACCCCGCTCTTTGGTATTTGGGTGTCGCGGGGGTCCTCCGCCCCTCCCCTACGGGGGAACGTCCCCCATGTTCCCCTTCGTCGGCTCGAGCCCCTAGTGCCGTATGTGCAAAATTTGGCCAAAGTCTGCTTATTCGCCAGGTAGTCTGGCGTGGTGTCTTCTGGGCCAGGCTCTAATCATTTGAGACGCTTGTAGCTGACCACCCCCCCTTCTTCGACATTCGTTTCATTTCCTTTAAATTTCCTGTGAAAATTGTGGCCAGATTCAGTGTAACTGTAGTGAGGACTTGGGGGTAGCCATTCAAGTTTTTGAGATGCCATAATTTTTTTTTCTTTTTTTTTTTTTTTCATTTTCAGGGCATACTTTGGACCAGGATTCCAGTATTCCGTTTTACTGTAGCATTATTAGTTTTTAAGATACATATGACGGCTATAACAGACGCCGATTATATATATATATATATATATATATTATATATATATATATATATATATATATATATATATATATATATATTATATATATATTATATATATATATATATATATATATATATATATATATATATATATATATATATATATATATATATATATATATATATATATATATATATGTCAAGCCTCTAGAAGAGCCACAATCCATATCTCAAAACTACAACAGCTACTGAAAAGGAATACATTGCTTGAATGCTGGTCCAATTTTAGTAAGAAAATAAAAAAAAAAAAAAAAAAGTATATCTCAAAACTACAATAGTTACAGCGAAAAGGAATACATTTTGGAATCCTCGTAAAATTTTGAATATGAAAAATGTAAAATAAAATAAAAATTATTGTTAATAATTATAGTAATATGATTAGAGAGCCTATTTGGAGACCTTTTACATACTGTTAAAAATAAATAGACTTTCTATTAAATCTGGCTTTTTTAACTAAAGAATACCCTAAGGGTATACCGCAATCGATAGGCCGGTCTTCGGCCTTCCACATGGGGTAGGGCTGGAACTCTTCTCCGGGAGGCCCCGGAACCCCCCTGCTCTTGGTATTTAAGGTGTCGCGGGGTTCCCTCTGCCCCTTTCTACGGGTATGGTAAACGTCCCCCTGTGTTCCCCGTCGGCTCGAGCCCCTTAAATTGCCTTGTAATACCTTTACAAATAATATATTTATATACTATGTCACAGCACCCCCCCCAAAAATAGCCAATTTTTATGTTTATTTTTTTTTTTTTTCTTTTTACGCATTTTCCCTAAACTTCGTGTACCTTGCATAGTGATTCCAAAAATGTATTTCATTTTCCTGTAGCTTTTGTTCTCTTGAGATACGATTCTTTTTCTTTTCTTTTTTACACAGCTCTAAGTAAAAATTTCGTCAGGATTCTCAGCAATGTATTCTTCCGGTAGCTGTTGGTAGTTTGAGACATGGACACCCTGGCTATTCCAGAG
>JABUQX010146170.1:5000-7500 GCA_015478945.1 Trachelipus rathkii | reverse complement strand
ACACAGATTTACTTACACTCGCACACAGATTTACACACACACACGCACTCACTTACACATATAACGTATAATTTATTAAAACATTTTATGTTTTAATTAAACACGTACATTTATATTACTCATTCAAATATAACTAAAATTATTTCAAAGTTTCTTAAAACTTCTATAATAAATCAATCATTATCTTTGAACAAAGAATTTATTATTAACTGTTAATACTTTTTGTTTATAAATTTTATAACTATCAAGTTTTAAAATAACTTTTACTAAAATTTTAGAAGTGAAATTTTTTTATTAAAAACATATATTTTACAAAAATACCTTAAAGCACAAATCAGTAAATCAGTAGGGTCAGCCCCTAGCACCCCTTTACACCAAGCTATGCCACGTTTTGTTCCATTGACTTACCGTTTTTACATCATCTTTTTTAGCCACACATGTAATAGTATAAAATAACAAAATAAGTTCTTCTCTGCTAACATAACATGTATTTTATTAAAATCTTTCTAAGTTCTTATTTAAAAATAACAATTATTCACTTACATTTATTATTATTCGTTCGATGTTAACTAAAAATATTTCAAAGTTTTTTAAATAATTCGGATTTTCTTTGTATTATTATTATTATTATTATCTATGTACATTGACAAATCCATCACGAGAAAACACAACAACCTGCACTCCTTACAGATACGAAGCTGACCTCTCTCTGTAAATGTGTTGAAATAACTACTTTAGGGGTCAAATTTAGATAATCCTTTTGTAGCCTCGCGATTTAGCCCAATTCCAGGTCAAAAATATATTTCAAACTGACCTTTTCTGTAAAATGTGGTGCAATAACTACGTTAGGCCTAAATTTAGGCCTAAATTTAAGATAAGTCTTTTTGTATCCCATGGCTGATTTAAGCCTAATACTCAGTTCAAAAGGTAATTCCAGTATAGACAAGAATCTGAAAGTTATTATTATTTTTATAAATATATTTC
Source organism: Trachelipus rathkii (assembly GCA_015478945.1). Taxonomy (NCBI): domain Eukaryota; kingdom Metazoa; phylum Arthropoda; class Malacostraca; order Isopoda; family Trachelipodidae; genus Trachelipus; species Trachelipus rathkii. Next base: position 6,516 of record JABUQX010146170.1, on the reverse strand, counting down.
AAACTGAAACATGCTGGATCGGTAAGATCCTTTAAGCAGGTAAGAAGGAAATGTTTTCCTTACTTGTGATTGGTCCGAGTAATCCTTATCTCTATATGACCTCGTATGTGATTGGTCGAGAATTATTTTATCGTCTTTTGAAAATTAACTTTGTTCTTTAAACTTGTATTTGAGCAGGTGTGTGTTTATTATCTTTTAGACCCAAACTCATTTTAAAATCATAATTTTAGCTGTTAAGCGGTGCACAAGTTATCTGATTTGTATTAAAAGTGTTTTATTTTTACTAAGTGTATATCATATTTATAATAAATACTTACATTGAGGAATAATTATTAATTTCACTGGAATAGATAATAATTAATTCACTAGATTTATAGTAGATCACGTGAAGCAAAACGCAAGAGCGCCCGCAAGCGCGACCCGGTGCGGAACCGACGCATGAACCCGCCGGCGTAATATTACTACGCGGTCGCGAAAACATTTTCTTTATGATACACCGTTGTAAACTTTCATTACATCATTTTTGTATTTTCAAATATACCGCTTCCTATATTATGAACCGTCCATTTTATTTCTTACTTGTTCATTTTTAATTTTATTTATAGAAAATACCATTTCACTGGTAAAGTTTCTTGAAAAACATTTAGTTTTGAAAAGAACATTTTGTTTTGTAGAAAAACAGTTTGTTTTATTTATCCTAAAGTTATAATTCCTTGAGGGAAATAGAACAAATACTCCGGATGTGACGCTGGCCATGTTCCTCTTTGTGGTATGCCTTTAAGATCTTATTACTTTAAGGAATGTAAAACAAGTTTTATATGCCTTAAAGTTACACCTATATACGACGTAGAGTTAATGTATAGAAGTTGTCCATACCCTCCCTTTTCAAGGTATGTCTTTACGGTTTTAATCTTCTCTATGTATAAGTTATGAAAAAGTTGTTTATTCTAAAATATTATTACATAATTACTATATTAATTAATTAAATACACAATGTGTGTACATGCATAATAAACTTCCCCTCATTGTACAAACCGTAATTTCTCTTTATGGATTTCCAGTATTGGTATCATATCATTATACTTCAAAATTACATCGAAGTATGTAAGTTCATACCTCTTCTATATCAGATGTTGTATGCACTCGGCAACCATCGAGAATATCTCCTTGATTTGTAATAAACACTGATATACCAGGACTTTAAATAAACTAATGCGCTTGAACACATGTTATAAGGTTCGTAAATATACCTTGATACAGTACACAAACTAATATTATACATACTGAATGGGACGGTGTCCAAAAGATATCAACCTCTAGGATGTATGCCCTACCACTTTGAAATACAACGCGCCATATTTTCGCGACCGCGTAGTAATATTACGCCGGCGGGTTCATGCGTCGGTTCCGGCACCGGGTCGCGCTTGCGGGCGCTCTTGCGTTTTGCTTCACGTGATCTATTATAAATCTAGTGAATTAATTATTATCTATTCTAGTGAAATTAATAATTATTCCT
>JABUQX010146169.1:12500-15000 GCA_015478945.1 Trachelipus rathkii | reverse complement strand
TAATAATAATAATAATATATATATATATATAATATATCTATATATATATATGTATATATGTATATATGTATATGTGTGTGTGTGTTTGTAATATATATATATGTATTATATCATAATAATAACAACAGCAATAATATATGTATAACATCTATATATAACAATGCATGACCACTCCCTGTCATCATATATATATATATATATAACAATATTAATAGTATAATATATGTATAATAATATGTGTGTAATTGATGACGTATTATATATATATGCATATATATATATAATATAATATATATATATATATATATATATATATATAATAACATATCTATATATATATATATATAATAACCATATATATTAGAAATCGGGATTACAGAGCACTATTAATGTTTAAGTTTTGGCAACAACAAAATATGTAATAAAATTAATAGACAAATATTTCTATGACATCAATAATAAACATACAAAATACTTTAGGATATTGCAACAATTATATATATATATATATATATATATATATATATATATATATACTATATACTACATATACTATATATATATATATATATATATATATATATATTTACTTCTTCTCTATATATATATATATATATATATATATATATATATATATATATATACTCTATATATATATTTATCAATTTAAGGACTGATAACTCTTCATATTCGTCTTAAAAACCAAATTGTTTTCTTTAAAATAAAATGTTTAATTTTTCGAAGTGAAAATAATAATCAATCAATCAATCAATTTGATTTGCTATTTATTGCTATAACAAAACCTTCGTTTTGCTCCAGTTTAATTAAACCTTTATGTAAGGTTTTTATATGTAAAGAAAGTAAGGTTTCCCAGTGCCTTTGATGACATGTAACTACGACGCCAGTAAAGTTTCTTCACGTTTTAGATTCCAGTTCCTACTCCGGCTCCGGCTCTGGCTCCGGCTCCGGCTCCGGCTTTAGATAAATCATTTAACTATTTTAAAATTGTATACTGCTCCTATTTCGGATTAACCCCCAAAATATAATGATAACGAAAATAAAATCATCTTTACTTCTTCTTTCTTTTTCATAAAGAACTATCTGTCATATCATTACATTTCTCATCTATGTCAATGACTCAATCTTATATTATTACTCCTTTCGAAAAACAATTCAACATAACACCAATTGTCCGTGATGACACACTTCATATACGAATGAAGATATCTTAAGTGGTATAATTAGGTATATATTATTATACTTCTAATAATACTGCTAATACTAATATTAATAGTAATAATAATAATATCGATAATATATTTATTTATCATCTCCCAGGTAGGGTTTTCGCCCTGTCAGTTGGACCAGCATCTTCTTCCTTCTGACCCCGAAACTCTGAATTCTAGAGCATTTTAGGAAACTATTTCTCGGGCGAAATGGTTTCCGACGCTAGTCCTTGAGTTATACACTCTGAGGTAGGGTCTCATCCTTTCAGTGGAACTATCATCTTCTTCCATTTGGCCGTAAAACTCGTTCTCCCAGAACTCTCCAGAAGATCGTTCTTCTTGCCGCATAAGATTCCAATGCTGGTGCAGGAGCTCTACAAGCAGAAAAGTAATGGGCCAGGTTGCTAGCCCTGTCTCCTACTACTACTACAACTACTACTACTACTACTACTACTAATAATAATAATAATAATAATAATAATAATAATAATAATAATAATAATAATAATAATAATAATAATAATAATAATAATAATAATAATAATAATAATAATAATAATAATAATAAAAATAATAATGATAATAATAATAATGACAATAATAATAATAATAATAATAATCTTCGTATCTATATATATATATATATATATATATATATATATATATATATATATATATATATATATATATATATATATATATACTATATATATATAAAGTGTATATATATAATATAAGATTTTAGTTTTTATATATATATATATATATATATATATATATATATATATATATATATATATATATATATATATATATATATATATATATATATATATATAATATATAATATCAGTTACATTTTAAGAATATCTCTTAAAACTCAAATTGATAATATCAGCAACTAACTTTTTAATTTTAATATATTTTTAATTTCACTTTAATTTTTAATTGCACGAACTTTAATTATTATAAGTGCTCCTAAAATTTAATTGCGAATAAAAATATTTTTGTTTCTTTTTTTATTTATTTTTTTTATTTTTATTTTTTTTTATTATTATTGTTAAAGTTACCGAACCGACAAATATATTTGCTTGTATTTTCCAGGTCAAGTGAGCTGCCAACGAGCGCCATCTACCGACAAATCAAGGTCAAAAGGAGACAGGAGGTCAAAGGTTTGTATGATTTTAGGAGATAGAATAGAAAGCCACGTGGTGGTTGTACTTTTTTTTTTTACCAATTGTAACAATGTAAATACTTCCTTAGTTTATTATTAT
>JABUQX010146169.1:2500-5000 GCA_015478945.1 Trachelipus rathkii | reverse complement strand
TGTATAAAGTTTCAATCCCGTGTGTGAAAGGCCTAAACCGGACTTAGGAGATAAGGGGGAAATGGGATCAGGGGTATTGGAATAAGTTATGGAGTACGATAACATAATTTGACATAAATATGTAATCACCACAAACTATTTTCGCAATGCTGAAAATTTTCTGAAATCTTCAAAATATTTGCTTGAGCAGATATCAAGCATTCTTTGTCATGGATATAAATGCAGATGTCTGTAGTCATGTCTCTTTGAAAATTCACATTTCAAACTTATATAACTTAGACATGCGGATATTTTAGTGGATCTTATGTTTAAAGCAAATTCCATATATTTAATCCGATGCTTAGCTTAATTAGTTCTACATATGTTTATAAATCCTTGCTGAGACAACGGATGTTAAACACAAACACACAAAAAAAACAATGTATGAAAAAAATTTGCTTACTTTCTTTTAAAAAAATTCCATAAATTTTACAAAAAATAATATATTAATTAATATCTAAAAGAATCAACCTATTTGACAGTCATACTTGAGAGATTTTTTCCCTCAAGGAATTCAGAAATGGTTATGATAATTTTTTGCTCCTCGAGTGTTTGTAACATACCAAACCAGGCTGTTAGAATACTTTAAAAATAGGCTAACGACAGTTTCTCACGCGAACTATATATATATATATATATATATATATATAATATATATATATGATATATATATATATATATATATATATATATATATATATAGTATATATATATATATATATATATATATATATATATATATATATATATATATATATATATTACAAGGCCGTAGTCAGGGGTTGAGGGATTCTGAACCCCCGAAATTATTAAAATTATTAAAAAAAATTATGCCTTGAGCCTCTTAATCTTAATTTATCAGAAAAATAAAAATAATAATCAAATAATCCAAGCAAATAGATACGAGGAAAACATTTTTGTGGTTCGTGAAGATTTCTTAAAAGTTTATTGCCTGTTGAAAAAACTAGATGAAAATCCCTAGATGAGTCAATACTATGTTGAACTAAATAGTGACTTTCTGATTGGACAACGATATGACGTTGCAGCAGCTATGAAGAAGAGTTTTAGAGTGTAGAAACTTGTTGGTCCAGTGAAAACAACTGGGAAGAATATTAGTTCACATAGGCAGACAATTATTTTAATAGAGAAGGAAGGGACAAAGATTTTCCTAGAGATAAAATGGACCGAACTAACACGAATTTCGAAACAATGTGGTTAGAAAGTAACGATGGATTGTTGTAATTTAGAGAAGGTTTTTAAAGCAGTTGGAAAAGCTTTGGAGAAGTTTGAAAAGGATCAAGACATTGAACCTTCCTCAGAAACCTTAAATTTTTTGAAACCTGTAAATCACGATCGAATTTGTTATTAGTTTTGGGACTAGTCTAAATTTGTCGACAGGAAAAATGGTCGACAACAACGTCAAAAAAAATTTCCTGTACAGCCCGACGCAGACGTTAGTTTAGGTTAGGTTAGGTTAGGTTAGGGTAGGTTAGGTTACGTTACGTTAAGTTTTATTTGATTCGTTAGAGAAACTCTAAATAAACAGACTTTTTTTTTTTTTTTTACAAATGTCAACCCATTTTCCTGTCGACCATTAGTTTAATTATGATTTCAACTTTATTCCCCTTCACTCCGCCATTATTCACTATATTTCAGTCTCTGCGATTAGTGACATCATCTGCTCTTAATTTCCTTAGGAAATGTGATGCTTGTTTTGAAAGATTTTCGCACAGTCATCGATGAAAAATTTTCAAACATTTTGGAAGTTACAACAGAACTTCTGCTTTCTGGTAATGAAGTAATGAGAATTCATCGTGTCAAAATCAGTGTAAAATGAAAAAAAAAAAAAAAACGGTTGCAATAAAGCATTTCCAATACCTTTTCTTGATGATCTTTCACACCAGTTAGAGAACAAATTCGTGAGAGCAAGATCCATATTTACCAATCTTAGCAAAGTTCATTCCATCGATAGCTATTAAAAAAATGTCAGAGTTTTGTAAATAAATTTTATCAATAAAGTCACATTTAGATTATTAAGGATTTTATTAGCAGCTATCTCACAAAGAACAACGTTCGATCCAGAAAAAAATTTACTCTACTCTGAAAAGGCTCAAAACATACTTTGGAAAGACTACCAGAACTCACTTTAACGAATGTTCATCATGGCAACACAGCATAAACGAAGAAAGTTTTCAATCACTTTAATGTTAAGACAGCAAGAAGAATATTATTTTTCATTTTTACATTTTTTTGGGATATTTTGAAATTGCTGTAGGTGAGTGTATATATATATATAGTTATATATATATATATATATATATATAAGTGCTAGTTTTATGTATATATATGTGTATAGTATATATATATATATATATATATATATATATATATATATATATATATATATATATATATATATATAAAATCTTTAAAAACGAAAATTTTGATCTGTGCGTTGTAT
>JABUQX010146167.1:2500-10251 GCA_015478945.1 Trachelipus rathkii | reverse complement strand
ATATATATATATATATATATATAGTTATGCAGTTAGCAGCATATATATATATATATATAGTATATATATATATATATAAAATCTGTAATGCCTTTAATAAAAATATTGCTTGTAAAATCATAAGAAATTTAAGCAATATTTTATTAAAGGCATTACAATTTATTATAACTGTTGACGTCTCAAGTCCTTATAAAGTTTATATATATATATATATATATATATATATATATATATATATATATATATATATATATATATTTATTTTATATATATATTTTTTTTTATATATATATATAGTTATTATTATATATATATATATATATATTAATTTACCTTCTCAGTTATATTATTTTTCGCTAGATGAAATTTTTCTTCAGCAGTTCTGGAGACAATTTAAAAAACTCCATACATGTCTGATCAAAATTTATTTTGGTAGTAAGAATTCTTTTCAGAGTTTGAGGTTTGAGTTGGGTTTTTTCAGACGTCCAGATCTTATTTACATAAGAAAACTCAAGTTCTGTGGAGGTATTTGTTCCAGGAAGACAAAGGATATATTGAACTAATGCCGACAAATGTAGATGAGAAATATTGCGATTCTTAAGGAATGTAAATACTTCCACCCACCGTTTTTCTGTTAATAGATTCGAAGCATTCCATTCATTTACTTTCTCGCCTATATATTTGGTCAAGCACGTAAACTTGTCAAATAAATCTGAACCTTTCTTGGGTTCAAAAAACCTCTTTTTTTTCTGAGGCAAAATCCATTGTTTTTTCAATTTGTAATTAACATGGGGTTTTCCTTAGCGAAATCCAATCCATAAATTCAAAATCTGAAAATTTAACTTACCACTGATCCAAGCACTTCAAGCAAGTATCATAAAAATCCACAACTATTTTCTTTACAGTCTTTACCTCAGAAGAATCTACTCCCTCATCTTCAAGCTTGCTAAGAAGCCCTCAAACAGAATACGGAAAAACACACGGTCTTTTCTCAACTGTAACGTTTCTTTCATATTGGATATTTCTAGCAATACTTCTACTGCTGAAATATTGTCTCCTTCAATCTTCATAACAACTTTGTGAAAAGAATATGCCTGGGAATGAAGGAAATGAAGCCATATTTTAGCAAGAGGATTTTCAAAAAAACTTTTCAAAACCTCTGGACATTTGTTCTGACTGTCAAAGCATGATTTAGTCCAGGAAAGAGTTTCAACACTCTTTCGATTTCCTGGCATTAAAGCAACCCATCTTGTTTTGCAGTATCCAAGAAGCTGTTTATACTCAATCTCGACTAAAAATTGCAAAATTCCTTAAGCTCTTCTACTCGAACGGTATAAATTTAAAAATACGAATATATTTTTACAATCACAGCTTCAACATCAACAGGGAGACAATCTCTACCACATTGCACTGCGTTATGCAGAATATGAGCGAAACATCCTTTTCCAATTAACTCTCTTCCCTTGAAGGTATTCAGCTTTCTAAAAATGTTATTTACTCCTTTTCTTTCATGACCCCCAAAATTACAATTTGTGTTATCACCACAAAAACCAACTACTTTTTTGTGTAAATTATAATTTTTGATTAAATCTGGTAAATAATTTACGACTATGTCAGAGGTCTCTGAAGGGAGAGATTGAAGGTCAAGGAGCTTTACTTGAACTCCTACGTATGGCAAGAAGAAAGGAACCGTAGCGGGAAACAGTTTAATGTATCCATGGTTGCTCGCATCGGTTAAAAGTGTTACACAGTGGGCATCTTTTATCTGGTGTCGTAGTTCTGCCTCAGCATATGGAGCAAAAACATTTAAAACAATTGTTTCGCACTATGTTCTAGCACAAGAAAATTTTAGCTCAAAGCATGTCTTAAAAATCTTACCAGCACAATCTGCAGATCTAAAACTTTGATTTTCTCTCACAGTATATTATATATATATACAGTATATTATATATATATTATCTCACTATTATAATTATTTGAAAAGAGAAAAATAGCGGGATCTCTATGGAAAAAGTGGGACTTCTCAGAAAAAAGCGGGACATATTTTTCAATTTTAAAGAAGCGGGACAGGGTAGAAAAAAGCGGGACTGTCCCGCCTAAAAGCGGGACTATGGTCACTTTAATATATATATATATATATTTATATAGCAGTAGCTAATATATATATATATATATATATATATATATATATATATATATATATATATATATATATATATATATATATATATATATATATATATATAATATATATATATATATATATATATATATATATATATATACCTTATATATATATATATATATATATACCTGCTTCTTTTGAAGAAGAAATACGTTGACTGCTTGATCAATATTAATTGCTCGAGTTTCTTCATGCTCGATACTCAGAATTGCCAAGTAGCTCAGTCTTGATTGGCTCATAGTACCTCTCAAGTAATTTTTTATAAGTTTTAATTTTGAGAAGCTTCTCTCTGCCATTGCTGTTGTAACTAATAGAGTAAAATATAGCTGCATTGTTGCTATTAGTTCGGGAAATCTACTTAACAGGAAGCTGTTTACTTCGATAAGTAGTCTGGCAATATCTCTGATATTTCTTTTCGTATCGATCTCTTTACCTAATAAACCTCAAAATAATAACACATCAGCAATTAGATTGCAAGTAATGTCACTGGGATATTTGCTTATGAGGATGTTTACTTTTTCTGAAATTTAATCCTCAGTCAGTTTTGTTAAGCTTTTTGGTTCCAAAAAATGAAAAGTTTTCTGCAACCGTTCGTAAACTAACGAACCTATTTTTGATCTGATTAATTGCAATATCCAGTGATGTATTGAATATATTTATTTCAAAAGCATTCAAAGAATTGTCTATTCTGTAGTTCGATGCTATTTCATCAAAATAACGCTTCACAGTTCGTCTGCGTTTCTGTTTTAGTTCACATGAAATATTCCATGTAAGTGCCAATTGCTTTGCTTCAAGGAGGAATTCGGAGAGGTTTCTCCTCAAATGTTGTAATTCTTCATTGGCGTGACTCAGGAAGAAACATGCTTTATGAAGATCAACTGACTTACTTTGTACACTTCAGAAGCTCTGCTAATGTTTTTAAGAATTTTGTTTTGTAGGGTGATCATTAGTATAAACTGAAAATAGTCCAGATGTTTCCTAATGACGAGGGCCTGTTCTACTTCCTGTTTTTAGTGACTAGACAGTATAATTTTCGTTAGGCACTTCATCACACATACACATTGAAAGTTTTTTTTCAATGCCAAAAGGCAATCATTTCGTGATGCCTATCTTGTCGGACACAACTTTTTGATAATCTTTTTCCTTGCTAGTAGTTCTCCTTCTAGTATTTTGTTGAGAGCTTGTCAACGGGGTAAACTTCCGCTATAGAAAACACACGTTTGCTGAACAATATCATAAAATTGACTAACCTCGATAATGTTAGAGACTGAATCATTCAGCACAAGATTTAGGTTATGTGCTGCACAATATACGTACTCAGCTGTTGGAACTATATTTTAAATTCTTTTCTGTAGTCCAGTGTACTGTCCACTCATATTAGACGCGTCATTGTAGCCTTGTCCTCGACATTTTTGAATATCATATCCCTTTTCCTTCAAATATAACAATATTGAATTCTCAAATGTTTCACTTGTTTGATCACTGACTTCTACGAAACCCAAAAACGACTCGTGTATCTGCAGAGAATTTTTACCTGTATTTTTTTCTGTCAGTGTTGTACATCTAATCACGATACTCAACTGATCTCTTTTGGAGATATCTTGTGTGGTGTCTAGAATTAATGAATAATACGGAGCTGAGGTTATTCTGAATAATAATGTTTTCCTAACTGAACATGCAAGTAAACTAATCATGTCATTTTGTATTTCATGATGTAAATACTTGTTTCTACTTTTCTCCTTTGCTAAGTGAGGTCTAAGTAAAGAGTCATATCGAGAAAGTAGATCAACAATATTCAAAAAGTTTCCAGACTCGGGACCAATTGATTCTGTATTTTCTCTATGACCACGAAATGGTAATGAACACATTGCCAGTGTTCTCACCACATCGATAATGCGGGTAAAAATTTCTTTCCACTTCCGATGTTCCTCCGAGAGTTGATCAACGATAGTTTTATTTCTCTTCCACATATCATGTCATAAAAGCGTGTAAATGTGATTTGCTACACTTATGTTTTTAATTTTCTTACTAAGCCCCTGCCAATCACGAATGCCTATGTGCCAACTTTTTGATTCAGGGCATTCATTGAACAGCCAACAACGCTCACAATAAACAGCATCTAATTTGGAGAATAGCAAAGCCAATATCCTTCGTTTTTTTGGCCAGTTATAGTTCCATATGAATAATATTCAGCACTGAATGAACTTTTTGAAATTATATCCTTAGGAAAGGGATCTAAAGGGCGGCATGGTTAACCGGCTAAAATTTTTTATATGGCTTCCTTAGAAAGAAGCATAGGAAAAAATCCAATGTCATTTTGGAATTTATTTTTTTACGAAATCTTAGCCATGGTAGAGTTTTCGATAACGCACCTATCAACGTCATTGTTAACGTCGGTTTCACATTCTATTGATCTATCCTTTACCTCTTGTGTACTTCCAATTTCAATAAGGTTCACAGAGCTCGATGTAGAAGCAATACAATCACTATTTAAATCGGATGCAGGATTTTTGAAAAATGAATCAATCTTTGGAAGTTTTGTTACATTTTCGACTGTCTGATTTTTCTTTTTTCTTTTTTGCGAACCACTCAAATAACATCGTGTAACCGACATTTTTTCTATATTTAATTATATATATATATATATATATATTATATATATATATATATATATAAAAATATATATATTATATTATTATATATATATATATATATTATTATTATATATATTATATTATTATTATTATATATATATATACTATATTATTATATATATATATGCTATACATATATATAAGGTTATTATATTGGTTATATATATATATATATATATTATTTATATATATATATTGTTATTATTATTATATTTATTATATATATATTATTATTATATATAAGATTTTATATATATACATATTATTATATATATTATAAACATATATATATATACATATATATGTTATATATGTTATATATATATATATAGTTAGTTACAGGTATATATATATATATATATATATATATATATATATATATATATATATATATATATATATATATATAATTAAAAATAATCAATGAAGCCGAAACTAATAACAAACAACACTTCACTAGTAATTAATAACAATAAAGGCATTCAATGCAACTACAAAACATATTTAAACATATTTCAAAAAAATAAAGAGGATTCCCCCGCCTGATCGCCATCATTCTATAGTGTAAGGGATGACTGCGCCTGATCGCCAACATTATATAGTGAAAAAAGTAGCCTATATACAACCCCTGATATTCGATCTGTCATCATTTTGGGAAGAGTCTACCGAAAACTGGAGAATATTTCCGGTGGCTATTTGTTCTGTCATATTCATATACGAGTATTCTGAAAAGATATCTTATTTTATTTTAAAAGAAATTGTTTAATATGCGATTGAATGATTTTTTTTGGTGGAACAGCTGACTATTGTTTATTAACAAATGAGAAGAAATTAATTTTTCCGTTTGGTTTCACAGTTGGACTCCGTAAAGGGCCTCTGGGGCTCCTCCTGGTGCGTATCTCCTGCGGGCCCGTTATCGCCGCCACTATAAGAGTATATCTTTATATATATATATATATATATATATATATATATATATATATATATATATATATATATATATATATATATATATATATATATATATATATATACACTTTAAAGTTGCTAAGATACCCACAACTCAAATTATAGTTGCAAAGGAACCCCTTAAACAGCTGCTTGAACCTATCCATTATAAGAGCAAATAACATGAAAGAACACAAATATTATTTTAAAAACTAAAAACGAAAAGCTTTTCTGGGCTTTAGGTTGCACTTTGTTCAATCGTATAGAAGAGATCGTAGAAAATTGGAAGCGAAAACGTAATCAATGTTGTGGAGATCTAGTTGGTTGGTGAAGCTTGATTTTTTCTGCCATGAGTTGCCATTTTTTGTCAGGCAACAGAATATTGTTTAAGATGGTATGGAATTTAACTTCCCCCTCCATGTTGTACATGGTCCCACCCTTGCAATTGAAGGTACAGAAGCTTTCAGTAAATTTGCGATTTGATGTATTGGAATGGATTTGTAAGATATTACGACGAGTAGTATCTATGAGATGATTGAGTGAAGACCTGTGTCTTACCAAAGCTGAGCTCGGATTATCTGTGGAGAGGTCGTATTTGTGCTGGTATATGCGTCTCTTTAAGTCGATTGTCTCGCCTATATAAGTTGATTGGCACTGTTTGCATTCTATATTGTATGTACAAGGGATGGGCTGAGCCGAAGTTGACTCAGTTGGGTGGTGCTCTTGTAACACTCTCCCCAGCTTGACAACACTATTCACAAGTGCTACCCCGCTCGGAAGTAATTTCTTATAGGTGTGATGGTTATCGGTGGGAATGTTAAGAAACACCTGCTCCATATGGGGTTCCCCCTCCCCCCCTGAGAAAAGTGTCCGTCTGGTCCTGGCATGAGCTCGGTGGAAAACATCCAGAAAAGGCAGAGAACCATGGTCAAAAAGCTCCAATGTGGATGTTTTGGTCCAGGTGGAGGAGGGAGGACGTGTTAGCACTGATATATACCGAAAACCAACACATACGGATTCATATATCAACTGGTATTCCATACACACACGACCCAGTAAGGTTGGGGTGGTCTCATCATAGATTCTTAGGGCCTACCGGATTTGTAGTCTCGAAAAAAAAGACTCACAGTTGAAAATAATACAGGATACCTTCGCCACATTGCACTATCCCAATTACATTTTCCACCGAGCTCATGCCAGGACCAGACGGACACTTTTCTCAGGGGGGGAGGGGGAACCCCATATGGAGCAGGTGTTTCTTAACATTCCCACCGATAACCATCACACCTATAAGAAATTACTTCCAAGCGGGGTAGCACCTGTGAAGAGTGTTGTCAAGCTGGGGAGAGTGTTACAAGAGCACCACCCAACTGACTCAACTTCGGCTCAGTTCATCCCTTGTACGTTCAATATAGAATGCAAACAGTGCCAATCAACTTATATAGGCAAGACAATCGACTTAATTAGACGCATATACCATTCGACCTCTCCACAGATAATCCGAGCTCAGCTTTGGTAAGACACAGGTCTTCACTCAATCATCTCATAGATACTACTATACTATCCGACAGGGTGTAAGCGGTTTTAAGGCCTCAGCCCGCTGACTTACTGAGAGCTTCTGCATCTTCAATTGCAAGGGTAGGACCATGAACAACACGGAGGGGGAAGTTAAATTTGACACCATCTTAAATAATATTCTAATGACTGATAAAAAATGGCAACTCATGGCAGAAAAAATCAAGCTTCACCAGCGGCTTTGGATATCGCAACATTGATTAAATTTTTCGCTTTCGATTTTCTGCGATCTCTTCTATGGCTTTCTGCCACGATTGAACAGAAATTTTAACCCTAGCTGAAAAAGCATAGTTCTTGGTTTTAAAATAATATTTTATTGTTTCTTTCCTTGTAATTTGCTCTAATAAAGGATAGGTTCAAGCTGTTTAAGGGTTCCTTTGCAACTATAA
>JABUQX010146165.1:22500-30000 GCA_015478945.1 Trachelipus rathkii | reverse complement strand
AAAAGCCATGACAACGACGAAGAGCAAAGGGGGTAGGGTAAACCAATGTAGTCATGGCAAGTGAAAAAGGAGGGAAAGGGGGTGGGGGTAAGGGGGGTATGTAAGCGAAAGGAGGGAGGTAAATGTGTATATATGCAAATGTGTATCTATGTAATCAACAACTCTGTACATTGATGACTGCGTCATCAATGAACACTCGTGTGTGCGCACAGGCGGTGCGCAGATGGGTAGCTATCAATACACAGGGTGGGGTAAAGGGGAGGGTAAATAATGATATATATATATATATATATATATATATATATATATATATATATATGTTAGCATTAAAATCGTTCATTCTTATGTTATATATATATTTATATATATATATATATATATATATATATATATCGCTATATATACACCCACATACGTACATACAATATTTACGATCACGTGTACGCGCGCTACGCGCGCTGGTTCTTTCTTCGAAATACGCACATGTACGTTTGACTTTCTTAGCCGTACTGCCTAATATATATATATATATATATATATATATATATATATATATATATATATATATATATATATATATATATATATATATATATATATATATATATATATATATATATATTATATATATATATATATTATTTTTATATATATTATATATATATATATATATAAAGCAGGCGTTAATCCGTTAATTAACTGTTAATTTTTTTCGTTAACTTTTAACGTTTTCGTTAATTTCGAAAAGAAGTAACGGACTATTAACGAGTTACATTTGTGAATTAACGTTAACGAGTTAAAATTTTCCCCTACATTCGTTAACCGTTACCTTAATTTACGAGTTTATAAAATATTTTCTTATCAGATTTTAAATTGTATTAGATTCGATTTCGATAAACTTTTTTTTCCAAAATTTCCTAAACGCTCCTTCAATGGCTCAAAATGTGTTTATTCTTACACGGTTATTATCCCGTTTAGTAATGTTTAACATGTTTTTCTTATGCTGTATTCTCATTTCTTATTGGTTCGCTGAAGAAAAAAAGATAGTGACTGTTGCCCGTTCAATGAGTCATTAACTTCTTTCGTTCGTTACTTGAACTTGCTTCTTTTGTGACTAGTGAAAAATATAAGAAGTAGGCCTAATAAGCGTTGTAATTTATAAAAAAATATACATATTTGTATTAAAACTGTAAGTTGGTATATCCTATTATTTTTACAATAATATACTATTAAGTATTAATTAAGGTTTTTAATGTTTTAATATAACAGCGTAATATACAATATCAACAGCATATCATACATCAAATGATCAAAGTGAAGGTCATTGAACAGAGTTTTTCCTACATATGTTTAATATGTGCCCCTTCGTTATAGGGGAACACATCCAGCCGATAATCCAATTCCTCCCACATTGGTTAACAGAGCCGGAGTAATGGACGCAACGGCATGTTCAATTTTGCGTTTCAACTCTGGCATATCATTGGGCAGCCCCATAGGAAGAAATCGCATGGCGTTAAGTCCGGGGACCGGGGGGGCCAGATATATAGAGCTCTGTCGTCTGGACCATTACGACCAATCCACTATGTGACTCCAATGTGGAGGGGCTCCATCTTGATGCCATATAAAGTTTACCGCTTCATCCTCTAATAATTGTGGAAAGAGCCATTGTTGTAACATATCGAGATAGGCGACCCCTGTTACGGTTGCTTCTGCGAAAAAGAAAGGTCCGTAGACCTGGCGTCGGGATATGGCGCAGAAAAAGTTAACCTTTGGGGAATCACGTTCGTGTTCTACAAGTTCATGCGGATTTTCAGACCCCAGATACGAACATTATGGGCATTCACCTTACCCCTGAGATGAAAGGTGGACTCATCGCTAAACACTACACGATCTAGAAGGTCATCGTCTCGACCTAACACTGCACAGGCAAAGGTAAACCGTAGAGCATAGTCGGGCTTTAAAACATGTACAAACTGTAACCGGTATGCACGCATGTGTAAACTTAACACCTTCCACACCGTCGTTTTTGGCACCTGCAGTTCGTGACTTGCTCTCTGAAATTTCTTAGGACTATGAAGGAACGAGGCCCTGATACGGTCCACATCCTGTACAGTCACTTTGGGCCGTCCTGTACAAATACATCCATTAGTTGCAAATTGCCTATACCATCGGCGAATATTTTTGCCACATGGAGGATCACATTGAAACCGTAACGATACACACGTTGAATCGTAATTACAGATTCACACTTAGCAAATTGTAGAACACAGAAAGCTTTACGCTGAGGACTCGCCGTTGTCAGTATGTGGCGCCACCAGGAAGACTACATCTGAATGCGCGCATGTGCGTATGTCGACCTATCAGGAACTCGTTCTGGCGTAAGTGCATATTCGAAACTATGCAACTTACTCTTCACTTTGATGTATGATATGCTGTGGATATTGAATATTATGCTGTTATAATAAAGCATTGAAACTGGGACATTCTTTACGGACACCCGGTATTGAGTATTAAAGTTAACATATTTATGCTTTGGGTATTCAATCGGCAAAAGCATCTGCTATAGGTCAAAGCCTAAATAATTTGTCTGGATAGGCTTAATTTCATTATTAATATTGTTAAGATATTATTATAATAAAAGAAAAATTAACAATAATTATTACTATTCCTACATATTTTGAAGACTGTTAACGTTAACGATTAACGTTAACTTCCGCTACATTCTTTACCGATAAACGCTTTAATGATTAACGTCGTTAATTTTTTTGTTAGCGATTAAAAATTAACGACGTTAACTCTCTCATTAACGGTGCTCACCTTTGTATATATATATATATGTTATATATTTTATATATATATATATATATATATATATATATATATATATATATATATATATATATATATTATATATATATATATATATATATATATATATATATATATATATATATATATATATATGATATATATTTCGTTATCTAAAAACTGATTTACCCCACCTTATATCACTCATAAAGAAATTGGTGTGACTACGTACATACAATTGGAGCCTCCATGTCCCCAAGAAAAAGAAGCATGACCCCTTCTGGGGTCATGACCCACAGTTTGGGAACCGCTGCTTTATGTGGGTGACCTGGCAATATACATCAACACTGGAGCCAGGCTCATACATGGTGCTCCATCTGCAACTGACCATTGATAAACTGTCAACTTGGTGCGATGCAAGGGGCTTTTTTGTTCCCCGGGCAAAAACCAAAGGTTCTTTTTCCGCCGGATAAACCGACAAGGTGACCGGGAAAAGCTTCCCCAATCGTTGTCTTTTTACGACTACCCCGTTAAATTCTATCAGCCGGTTAGATTTTTAGGAAATGATTTTTGATGTGCGACTGTCCTATCTTCCACATATCCAGCAACTCCTCTCTCTCTCTCTCTCTCTCTCTCTCTCTATATATAGAAGAGCAGTATATATATATATATATATATATATATATATATATATATATATATATATATATATATATATATATATATATATATATATATATATATATATATATATATATATATATATATATATATTTATTTTTTTTATTTATTTTATATTTATTTATATATAAAAGCCCGATAGTCAGTGGTAGAGCGTAAAGCTCGCCAAACAAAGGAAGGGTCCCAGGTTCGCAACTGGTCGGGTGGGAGAATGTGAGCTATTCTCTCCTTGGGTTTGGCTTCGTCCTGCTCGGACGTTAATGAGTACATCTCCTCCTTGATTAGGGCTCTGCTCGTGAGTGACGGTGTTTATCTCTGAAAAAAAAAACAACTGAAAACCAGCTGCCACCGACCATGGATCTTCTTCGTTACCTCACTTCTAACATTGGGGCACTGGCAGAAGGATTCAGCTGAGGCTTTATATTCGCCTTGGTGAGATCATGGTTGGACTACGGATGTGTCATATATGGCCAGACTTCTCCTTCTTACTTTACATTCGCCTCCTAGAACCCATCCAAAATGAGGGTCTCCGTATCGTGACGGGAGCTTTCCGTTCTTCTCCTAAGGAGAACCTGGAGGTGGAGGCTGATATTATGTCTCTGTCTCTGAGAAGGAAGCACCTCATGTGTTCCCTATGCGTCCAACTACGAACTCTTACACCCTCAATTCTGATTTCCAACATTGATACGGTAGCATTTCGCCCGCCATTTTGGCCATTTGCATCAGTGGTGGTTGATGTATTTGAATACTTCCGAATTCTACTTCAAGCTGTTTTGTATTATTCGTATGATCATTACACCGATCAATAGTTACATCTAACTGCACAATGATGTAAGATGTCTAAGTCTGACCACCCTTCCCTCCTCAATGCCATCTTCTCCTCTCACCAGGCGAGTCACGCTAACTCGATAGCTGTCTTTACTGATGGGGTCCAAGACTAATGATGGTGTGGGAGCATCAGCTGTATTCCCGGACCGCACTCTGTCCCATACTCTGTCTATCTGCTCCTCTATCTTTACGGCAGAGCTGGTGGCACTACCTTTTGCAATTTCTAGGGTTCTCATTTTTGACGGAGCTGACCACGTCACCATCTTTTCCGACTCTCAGAGATCTCCTCTCGCAATTCAATAACAGTCCTCTAGAAATCCCTTGGATTCAATCGTACAACGTTTCTTGTGCAAATTCTATACCAGTCGGAAAGTTTGTAGTTTTATTGGGTTTCCTCTCACGTCGACGTTGCGGGTAATGAGCGCGCTGATGAGGCGGCAGTTTAGGCGGCGCCCTCCCGTAAATCCTGCAATGCGTACTTCCCTCGAGAATTCCGTATGGGACTTCTTCCCGCAACCAACTACTACGCCCCCACCAAGAGCGGCTTCAGGTCCTGCTGGTAAGCCTGTTGGAGTGAGGATCTGCAGGGTGCTAAACTCCTTTTGATGAAGCCCCTTGTGAATAGCTGGTCTCTCCCAATTCGTCTGTGCCGACAAGGAGAGGTGACACTGACACGACTCAGAATGGGTCACACTCATTTCCCACTTGGATACATCATGTCGAGGAACCCTCACTCCTCTTGTCAGTTTTGCTGGGCCCATATGCCTCTCTATCCACCATGATCATCTCCTGATTGACTGTCCCGCTTTGGCATCACCACGTCGTAGGCGCTTTCCCGCTACCGCCTCCGTTACCTATAGAAATTGACTTTCCTCCATTCTTGCTGAATCTCCGCTCTTTCGTTTCGACGTGCTTTGTGCGTTCTTACGAGAACTGAATTTACTTCATCAGTTGTAATCAGTGTTCATTGACGTTAAATTTCGTTATGTCTAGGTGCAGGCCCTAGTGTTAATTTCACTAGTATAGCCGCTTCACAGTGAGTAGTGTCTGCTCCTGTACAGAAAATGAAAACACACACACACATACACACACACACACACACACACACACACACACACACACACACACACACACACACACACACACACACCTTCCTTCAATGGAACTGTCGTGCCTACTATTTGAATTTTGAAAAACTCGTTCAACTGGTAAATGTATGCACACTTAAGTGTATATTTTTGCAGGAACTTCGACTGTGCCATCGCGACCTCTTCCAACCGGCGGAATATTAGACGCCACTAACATCTATTGTACATGGTGGCAATGATATGAGATGCGCCGGATTTCTTATCCATAAGTCTGTCCCTCTTTCGAATTGGACTTCACGAAGTTGTGGCACTAATCCATCTGTCCACCGATTTTACTGTGTTTGATCTAATTGGCTCCCAGTAACGAGTTCACTCGGGCCGACTTAGTCGACCTTTTTTAGCCTCCTTCTTCCCTCCTGGAAGAATTAAAAGAATTCAATCTTCGCCATCCTTTGTGGAATGACTCCACCACCTCGCCTAATGCCAAGTTTCTTGTCGATCTCATATCCAGCTTTTCTCTTGGATGCCTCAACACTGAATTCCCTACCCACGAACGGGCACACACTTCAACACCTGCATAAATATTTCCTTTTCCTCTCATTCTCTTATGGATCGCTTCACATGATCCCGCTTTAACCATCTCTACGGCGGCAATCATTATCCGATAGCCCTACGCGAACTCACACCGAGTTCATTTTCAGGACCTCATTCCCGTTGAGGCATGATAAAAAGGGGCCATTTTTATCAGCCCACAGCTATCCCACTTTCTAGATTCAATGAATGGTTTCCGACCATTGATGCGGTCTTTAGCTTCCAGAAAATCATCATCACAGCAGCAAAATCTTTCTTCCGCGAGTAGGTGATTGGAAATCCTTGGTGGTCCCAAGAGTGTGCACAAGTTGACCTGTAGAAGGAAAAACTCAACATACAATATAAACTGAACGCACTTGAACTATAGTCGAATGATTAAAGCGTGCCGCAATTAATCTACATTTTGAGAGAACTTTTCTGACTAATATTTGAGGAGTCACACCATTTCTTATGTTAAGATGCAGTTGATGACTGACGGAATTTGTGTTTATTCCCTGAATGAGAAACAGAGCATTCTTTATACTGGCACCAGCATCTGTCATGGCACAGTGACATCATCTGGAGATAGGTTCTATTTAACCAAAATTCCACTAAACATTACACTGAGATATTTTACCTGTGTGACGTTCAGTGAGTGGTTCAGCGCACAACACAAAATTTTGCCGCTTGAAATCCTTGTTTACGGTATGGTTGGCCAGAGAAAACAAAGATGTTTTGGTCATGTTTAAAGAATAGTTGGTTGGTTAAGCTGATGCATAGAGGCAGGGCTGCGGAGCCGGCAAATTTTTTTCCGGCTCCGACTCCGGCTCCGGCTCCATCATTTTAAAATTACCCGGCTCCGACTCCGGCTCCGGCTTCAGCATTTTAAAATTACCCGGCTCCGACTCCGGCTCCGCCTCCAGCATTTTAAAATTGCTCGGCTCCGACTCCGGCTCCGGCTCCGGCATTTTAAGATTGTTCGGCTCCGGCTCCGGCTCCGGCTCCGGCTCCGGCTCCGACCTCTAGTTATAATTCCTTTTCCATTTACAAATATGAAATCATTAATTCTGTTACAAAATTTTTATGGTTTGACGAAATTGAATGTTTGTTAATGACATCTTTATTAACTTAAAATTAAAAACTTAGAAAATATTTTATAGTAAATAAGAATTTTAAGAAATACAGAAAAAGAATAATTCACTTTCTTCCTAAATTTTAATACAATTCCTCTTCGAACGATGAACTGCCTGTACATTTACGTATAATAATTTTACTAAAAAGTTTTTTTTATTTTTTTTTAAAAACGGAAAAATTATATTTCAGTTTCAAATTAAAGTTTAAAATATTTCCTCTTTGAACTATGAGCTGCCTGAACGTATGTAATATAATTTTATTAAAAACATTTTTTATTTAAAAAAAAATATATTATAATTCACTTTCTTCCTAAATTTTAAAATAATTTCTTTTTGAACTGCCTTAGCATATGTACCATAAATTTATCCAAAACAATTTTCTTAAAAATAAA
>JABUQX010146165.1:15000-17500 GCA_015478945.1 Trachelipus rathkii | reverse complement strand
CCATACAGGGGTGAATAAGACTCTTATATAACTGGAGTAACTGAGCAGAAGAAAAATTAACGCAATCTGAGCAGAATTCCCAGCTTCATTGATATGAGGTCTCCAAGACAATTCACTATTTATGTTTAGTTCAAGAATATTTATGTTGTTTACAGGTGAGACATTAGAGCCGTCGAAGGGGATAGGAAAGTTGGGAGGTGTTTTAGAGAGGGAGATATGAAGAAGTTGAGTTTTTAAAGAGTTGAATTTCACACACTGGTTAGCCTATTCAGAAATCCTGACCAGATCAGCAAAGAAATGAATCGGAAAAACTGTAGACGAGAGTACCCAGATACAAACGAGGGAGCACATTTGAAATGAGTGGAGGAATGGAGAATTGACTCAGCAGTGCTAGGAGCGGTATCGTGAACTCTTGAGGAACAATCTTTCACAATTAACAAGAAAGGAGAAAGAGGTTGCTCCATCAACAAGAGCTGAAATGGAACGATCTGAAAGAAAACTAGACAAGAGTAAATAAAGAGAAGGAGGAAATCCAAAGGAAGGTAGCTTTAGAGAGTAGCGATGCGTGTCATACCCTGTCAAAAGCCTTAGATATGTCAAGCCACTACACAAGACTCCCCATAGTCCCTAAGGGCAGAAGACAATAAATTATATGTATATGTCTAAAAAGAAATATATATATATATATATATATGTAGAATATATATATATATATATATATATATATATATATATATATATATATATATATATATATATATATATATATATATAATTTCCCTCTAATTCTAAAACTATTTAATTTTTAATAAACGTGATAAATCTGAATACGCGAGTCGCGAGCAACATTAGAACGGTACGCGAGCAACATGTTGCCCGCGAGCTACGGGTTGGGCATGTTGTCTAGAACAGCGGTCTCCAAACTTTTTGATCGCGTACCCCAAAGACAAAAATAATTCTAAGTTGTACCCCTATAGGCCGTAATATATATATATGGTATATATATATATATATATATATGAGATATATATATATAGTATATATATATATATATATATATATATATATATATATATATATATATATATATATATATATATATATATATATACATATAAAATATATTTATACCACTATATATATATATATATATATATATATATATATATATATATATATATATATATAAAGAGTTAGAGTAAAGAATAGTATATATGTATATATATATATATATATATATATATATATATATATATATATATATATATATATATATATATATATATACCGTGTATATAAACACACGGACAAATTAATGCATCACCCGTAAATATAATGTAAACTCTTTCATTTTTGAAAATGTAGAGCTAGGGTTTGGTTTTATTTGGGTCATACCTAACTTCGGAGTGTATACCGTATGTAACTACACCGTGTATGGAACTAAATAGCATAATAAAGACAACCAACCAAATTACGAAATCCCGAAAGTACGTTCATAGGAGAACAAGATGGCAAGACACCAACCAACTAACGAAACAAACCCTATGCTGTAAGTCGTAGCTTGACAAAGACTGTCACAATGGAAAGACATCGTCAGAGAAGAGGAACGTGCCATAGGAGTTATCACACTGTCGGAAGCAGGCTATTCTCAGAGACAGGTGGCTCAGCAACTCGGGGTAAACCAATCAACGGTCAGTCGAATCCTTCGTCGGTTCAGGGAAACTGGCAGCAACCATAGACGACATGGTCAGGGTCACCCGAGGGCGACGTCCGAGAGAGATGACAGATTCCTCCGTCTGGTAGTGCTTCGTGATCGTTTCCAAACAAGCGTACAGCTACAACACAGGTTCCGTGAGGTCAGACATGTGCCCATTTCCGAGCGTACAGTGAGAAGACGACAGAATGAACGTGGAGTACGTATTACAAGGTCTGCCATCGGCCCTTTCCTGATCAGGGAGCATCGGGTTGCGATTTCATTTTTCACAAGCGTATGGAGATTGGACAATCACAGATGAGTCGAGGTTCAGATTACATGGACCAGATGGACGTCGGCTAATTTGTAGACGTGCAGGTGAGCACTTTTCTGTTTGCAATATCTCCCCAAGGATTCCTTTTGGAGGTGACTCTGTGATGGTGCTCGCACGGCATTGCATATCGTGAGCAGAGGAACGCTAACGGCTGAAAGGTATGCGGAAGACATCCTCCAAGAGTATATAGTGCCTTTCGCGTCCTTCATTGGCATCCATTTTTGTTACTCCATGACAACGCCACACAGCACACTGCACAGGTCGTCCAGCGGTACCTACAACAGGTAGGATCAGACTCCTGGCTATTTCTGCGAGGAGCCCCGGACATGAATCCCATTGAACATGTTTGGGATTTGTTGGGTAGGCGTGTTCGAGCCCGTGAACATGCTTCGTCCACACTCAGGGAGCTTGCAAACGCTTTGACAACATCCCGCAGGAGACCATCTCCAAGATCATTTCATCAATGCTGAATC
>JABUQX010146165.1:0-7500 GCA_015478945.1 Trachelipus rathkii | reverse complement strand
TTACATTAAGCCTGCACCAGTAACCGTTTCTCCATACTTCATACCTTCGGTGGACGCCAAGCCCATGGATCTATTGATCCACAATCTGTTGATCTGCTGACTAGATTCAAGCCCATTTGCAGATCAGGTACTATTTATTTTTTGTTTTGCGCCTTCTTTAATTTTTGAGTTTTTTATTGTAATTTTATTTCCTTTTATGTTTATAACTCTCAAAAATGCTTATACTTACATTATTTAAAGTAATCAGTAAATTCCAATTAGATTTGAGTTTCATCTCCCCGCTGAAGATCTATTATCCATTGATCTACTGACTATTGACTAGTTTATTTACAAAGTGTAATATGGTCATGTGTCCTTTATTTATTTTTGTTTTGTTTCCTTTAAACATTTGTTTCAATAAAAAATATTTTTAATCTTTGCGCCATAACTTAAAAATTGCATTTTTAAAGATATTTCAGCAGTAAATCGCAACAGAACAACTGTATCCAGCCACCCATCATACCCTCCCCGCTTAATTCATTGATTCATTGATCTTACTGATCTATTGATTTACGGATCTATTGATCTCGTCATATTTTTAGGATGTAACACAAAAACAGAGGTTGAAACTGCCTTGATCCAATTTTTTTCGACATTATAAAAATAGTTTTCTTTACTATAGCTTGGCACTCATTTTTACATACCCAGTAGTAAACATAAACAAATCAAACTACCTCAAGGAGCCAAATTTCCCCACCCACTCCATGATCTATTGCTCTATAGATCACTATTGATCTGATGATCACTGATCTGGGTTTGGTATTTGTATAATACCACAAAAACTTTTTATTTATTTTTTTGTTTTGTTTTTTTAAACATTTTGTTTTTTTACTAAAAAAAAAAAATTATTTATTTTGCTTACTCTGGTAAGAATAATTACCTTTTCATTATAAATTACTTCTTTTTACTTTATAACTTAATTTTTTTTTTTGTGAGATATATATTTTTTAGCAGTAAACAGTAATCAAGATCAAACAAACCCATTACCACATACTTCTGTGAACCTGTTGACGGCTGATCTATTGATCTATTGATTCAAGTCATATCGAGTATCAAAAAACTTTTATTTATTTGTTTTGTTTTCATTTTGCTTACTAAAAATTATTTACGTTTAGCTATTTGCTTTAAAATATTATGCTTTACAAAAACTGGCCTTCTTTACCATAACTCATTCTTACATTTACATACCTGCACAGTAATCTGCAGCTCTTCATGGCCTCCTACCCCCCCATGATCATTGATCTATTGATCTACACTCAGTTAGGCAATATAACACAAAATCCAGCTTAGCCTTTAGCTGTTTCAAATGATTTTGTGCTTTTTACAAAAATAATAAGGTTTTTGCCATTTCAGCTTAAAATATTGTTTCTTTCTTTTTATGTTTATAACTTAAAAATTACATACATTTTGCAGAACAGAAGCCACCCTCCTACCTCTTCCATGACTATTGACCCATTGATCTATCGATTCATTGATTGATCAGTCATAGATAAACATAACATGCAACAAATTCTCAGCAGCCAGCCAGCCAGGCCAGAAAGCAGCTGTTGCTGTTGTTACAAAGCTGTTGTTGTTGTGTTAGCTGTTGCCAGCTGTTGCTGTCATAATGCTAATGTTCAAAGCTAAATGCAAAGAGGCAACACTTTTTCAAATACAGTCTCAAAATATTAATATACCTTACACAACACAAAAATACTGAAAACCAACACCACTGACAGCATTGTACTGTTTTCTATCTAATAGCAGAAAGATGGTGAGGTATAGATCTTCGATCTGCTTGAGTACACAAACGTTCAAAATATTATTATTATTATTATTATTATTATTATTATTATTATTATTATTATTATTATTATTATTATTATTATTATTATTATTATTATTATTATTATTATATCAACTAATAACAGTCATATGATCAGTAAGTTAGTACGATGATTGCATGGCTAGTGCATTAAGTAAAGTGTCTATAATTATTGTGTGTGTGTGTGTGTGTATGTATGTATGTGTGTGTGTGTGTGTGTGTGTGTGTGTGTGTGTGTGTGTGTGTGTGTGTGTGTGTGTGTGCGTGTGTGTATATGGTGTGTTAGGTTTTGTTATGTTCATATACATATATTAGTTGATATAATAATAATAATAATAATAATAATAATAATAATAATAATAATAATAATAATAATAATAATAATAATAATAATAATAATAATAATAATAATAATAATAATAATAATAATATTTTGAGCGTTTGTGTGTATAGTAAAGATTGAGATTGCTATGCCATCTTCTGCTGGTAAGTTGAAACTTTTAATTTTAGTTACCTTGTTAACGAATGCTGTATGTCAGTTGGGCTAGGATGATATTTATTTTTGTTTAGTTTTCAATATTACAATGTTAATGTAAAATTAACATTAATATTTTAGAGATATGTTTGAAAAAGTGTTGTATATTTTCATTTAACTTGAACGTATGATATATTTAACAGCAACAACAACAACAACAACAACAACAACAACAACAACAACAACAACAACAACAACAACAACAACAACAACAACAACAACAACAACAACAGCCACAGCAAAGAATTTATTTTTATGTTATGTTATACAAAATATGACTTGAATCAATAGATCAATAGATCAATAGATCAATAGATCAATAGATCAATAGATCATGGAAGGGTAGGAGGGTATGGAGGGCAGTTTGATTTACTGATTTACTGATTTACTGCTTTAAGGTATGTAAATATGTAAATTTTTTTAAGTTATAAACATAAAAAGAAAGAAATTTTAGTTAAAACAAAATATTTTAAACAGAATAAGCAAAAATAAATAATTTTTTTAGTAAAAACAAAATGTTTAAAGAAACAAAACAAAAATAAATAAAAGTTTTTGTGTTATGTTATACAAAAAATGAGTTTTGAATCATTAGATCGTAATAGATCAATAGACAATGAAGGGTAGGAGGTATGGAGGGCAGTTTGATTTACTGATTTACTGATTTACTGTTTAAGGGTGTAAATATGCAATTTTTTTTAAGTTATAAACATAAAAAGAATAAATTTTTTAGTAAAAACATAATATTTTAAACAGAATAAGCAAAAATAAATAATTTTTTTAAAAACAAAATGTTTAAAGAAACAAAACAAAATAAATAAAAGTTTTTGTGTTATGTTATACAAAATATGACTTGAATCAATAGATCAATAGATCAATAGATCAATAGATCACAGAAGGGTATGAGGGTGGCTGGATACAGTTTGATTTACTGATTTACTGATTTACTGCTTTAAGGTATGTAAATATGCAAATTTTTTTTAATTATAAACATAAAAAGAATAAATTTTTTAGTAAAAACAAAATATTTAAAACAAATTAAACAAAATAAATAAATTTTTATAGTAAAAACATAATGTTTAAAGAAACAAAAAACAAAAATAAATAAAAGTTTTTGTGTTATATTATACAAATATGACTTGAATCAATTGATCAATAGATCAATAGATCAATAGATCAATAGATCAATAGATCAATAGATCAATAGATCATGGAAGGGTAGGAGGGTATGGATACAGTTTGATTTACTGATTTACTGATTTACTGCTTTAAGGTATGTAAAATGCAAATTTTTTAAGTTATAAACATAAAAAGAATAATTTTTTTAGTAAAAACAAAATGTTTAAAGAAACAAAACAAAAATAAATAAAAGTTTTGTGTTATATTATACAAAATATGACTTGAATCAATAGATCAATAGATCAATAGATCAATAGATCAATAGATCAATAGATCATGGAAAGGTAGGAGGGTGGCTGGATACAGTTTGATTTACTGATTTACTGATTTACTGCTTTAAGGTATGTAAAAATGCAAATTTTTTAAGTTATAAACATAAAAAGAATAAATTTTTTAGTAAAAACAAATGTTTAAAGAAACAAAACAAAAATAAATAAAAGTTTTTGTGTTATGTTATACAAAATATGACTTGAGTCAATAGATCAATAGATCAATAGATCAATAGATCAATAGATAATTAGCTCATGGATGGGTAGGAGGGTGGCTGGATACAGTTTGATTTACTGATTTACTGCTTTAAGGTATGTAAATGCAAATTTTTTAAGTTATTAAACATAAAAAAGAATAAATATTTTTAGTAAAAACGAAAAGTTTAAAGAAACAAACAAAATAAATAAAAGTTTTGTGTTATACAAATATGATACTTCTCCATCACTGAATGATACTCGAAATATGACTTAAATCAATAGATCAATAGATCACAGAAGGGTATGAGGGTATGGAGGGCAGTTTGATTTACTGATTTACTGCTTTAGGGTATGTAAATATGCAAATTTTTTAAGTTATAAACATAAAAAGAATAAATTTTTTAGTAAAAACAAAATATTTAAATCAAATTAAACAAAAATAAATAAATTTTTATAGTAAAAACAAAATGTTTAAAGAAACAAAACAAAATAAATAAAAGTTTTGTGTTATGTTATACAAAATATGACTTGAATCAATAGATAATAGATCAATAGATCAATAGATCAATAGATCAATAGATCAATAGATCAATAAGATCACAGAAGGGTATGAGGGTGACTGGATACAGAGTTTGAATAACTGATTTACTGATTTAATGCTTTAGGGTATGTAATGCAAAATTTTTTTTTATAAACATAAAGAAATAAATTTTTAGTAAAAACAAAATATTTTAAACAGAATACAAAATAAAACATTTTTATAGTAAAAACATAATTTTTAAAGAAACAAAACAAAAATAAATAAAAGTTTTGTGTTATGTTATACAAAATATGACTTGAATCAATAGATCAATAGATCAATAGATCAATAGATCAATAGATCACAGGTGTGTGGGGAGGGTGGGGTGGGTAAAACAAACATGATTTACTGATTTACTGATTTACTGCTTTAAGGTATGTAAATATGCAAATTTTTTTTTTTAAGTTATAAACATAAAAAGAATAAATTTTTTAGTAAAAACAAAAATTTTTAAAGCAAACAAAACAAAAATAAATAAAAGTTTTTGTGTTATGTTATACAAAATATGACTTGAATCAATAGATCAATAGATCAATAGATCAATAGATCAATAGATCAATAGATCAATAGATCATGGAAGGGTATGAGGGTATGGAGGGCAGTTTGATTTACTGATTTACTGATTTACTGCTTTAGGGTATGTAAATATGCAAATTTTTTTAAAGTTATAAACATAAAAGGAATAAATTTTTTAGTTAAAACAAAATATTTAAAGAAACAAAACAAAAATAAATAAAAGTTTTTGTGTTATATTATACAAAATATGACTTGAATCAATAGATCAATAGATTAATAGATGACTATAATCAATAGATCAATAGATCATGGAAGGGTAGGAGGTTGGCTGGATACAGTTTGATTTACAGATTTACTGATTTACTGATTTACTGATTTACTGATTTACTGATTTACTGATTTACTGATTTACTGCTTTAGGGTATGTAAAAATGCAAATTTTTTTAAGTTATAAACATAAAAAGAATAAATTTTAGTTAAAACAAAATATTTTAAACAGAATAAGCAAAAATAAATAAAAGTTTTTGTGTTATGTTATACAAAATATGACTTGAATCAATAGATCAATAGATCAATAGATCAATAGATCACGGATGGAAGGAGGGTGGCTGGAGGTTAGTTTGATTTACTGATTTACTGATTTACTGCTTTAGGGTATGTAAAATATGCAAATTTTTTAAGTTATAAACATGAATAATTTTTTTAGTAAAAACAAAATGTTTAAAGAAAACCAAAACAAAATAAATAAAAGTTTTGTGTTATATTATACAAAATATGACTTGAATCAATAGAACAATAGATCAATAGATCAATAGATCAATAGATCAATAGATCAATAGATCAATAGATCATGGATGGGAGGGTGGCTGGAGGGTAGTTTGATTTACTGATTTACTGATTTACTGCTTAAAGGTATGTAAACATGCAAATTTTTAAAGTTATAAACATAAAAAGAATAAATTTTAGTAAAAAACAAAATGTTTAAAGAAACAAAAACAAAATAAATAAAAGTTTTTGTGTTATGTTATACAAAATATGGCTTGAATCAATAGAACAATAGATCAATAGATCAATAGATCAATAGATCAATAGATCATGGATGGGTAGGATGGGATGAGTGGGGTGGTTTACTTACTGAATTACTGATTTACCAAGGTTTTTTTAAGGTATGTAAAAATGCTAATTTTTTACGTTATAAACATGAAAAGCATAAAATTTTAGTAAAAACAAAATGTTTTAAGCAAATAAAATTTAAAAAGTAATAAAAAATTTAAATTGAAAGCAAAAAGTAAAAACATAAAGAATAAATGTAAAATGAAAACTTATAAAAATAAAGTTAGAAAAATTAAAAAATTAAAAAAAAAAATTAAAAAAATTAAAAATTTAAAAAAAAAAATTAAAAATATAAAGATTATTTTTTAAATAAAAAATAAAAATAAATAAAACTAAAATAAAATAAGTAAATAACATTAACTTTTAACAAAATACATAAGAAAACGAAATGTATATATTAAATATGAACGGCCTTAGGAAATTCCAAAGACATGTCGGCTATTGACTTGATATATATATATATATATATATATATATATATATATATATATATATGTGTGTGTATATATATCAATTAAGTTATAGTATATATATATATATATATATATATATATATATATATATATATATATATATATATATATATATATATATATATATATATATATATATATATATATATATATATATATGTGTGTGTGTGTGTATGTGTGTGTAAATTGTGTATATAGTATCTAATTATATATATATATATATATATATATATATATATAGTATATAGATATTTATCTATATATATTATATATATATATATATATATATATATATATATATATATGTGTGTGTGTGTGTATGTGTGTGTGTATGTGTAGGCATAATTAATTAATATATATATATATATATATATATATATATATATATATATATATATATATATATATATATATATATATATATATATATATATGTGTGTGTGTGTGTGTGTGTGTGTGTGTGTCTGTGTATATTTCCTTATATATATATATATATATATATATATATATATATATATATATATATATATATATATATATATATATATATATATATATATATGTGTGTGTGTGTGTGTGTGTTCGTATATGGATATAATTAACTAATATATAAAAGTATATATATATATATATATATATATATATATATATATATATATATATATATATATATATATATATATATATATATATATATATACTTTTACATATTTTAGCGGCAATGAAAACGCTATGAAAGCGTTTC
This sequence comes from Trachelipus rathkii, assembly GCA_015478945.1. Taxonomy (NCBI): domain Eukaryota; kingdom Metazoa; phylum Arthropoda; class Malacostraca; order Isopoda; family Trachelipodidae; genus Trachelipus; species Trachelipus rathkii. The sequence continues at coordinate 52 of JABUQX010146165.1, read as the reverse complement.
ACGATAAATGCGAAACGGTTAAACACCCAAATTATTGAACGAAGTAATACCG
>JABUQX010146164.1:0-13184 GCA_015478945.1 Trachelipus rathkii | reverse complement strand
ACAACAACAACAACAGCAACAACAACAAACGATTCGAACAATCTCAATCAAGCCATCAACTGCAACAGGTCGGATATAACCCTTATCAACCATTGATTCAACAGCAGCCTTTGAGTTTATATGATCCTCAGGTTGAACAGATAAATAATTACGAGAAGGAACTGCATCAAATATTAAACTCTGATGTTAACATTCATGAAAAAAGAATCCTATATCAAAATGCTATACAAAAATTAGTAGATCTAAAAGTTTTATTAAATTCACCAAAGGAAGATTCGGCTCTAGCAGCTGATACTAAACCCATGGTGAAAAGAGAAGATAATTTTAAACATGTACTCAAGGAAAGCTTGCCTATGAGGAGTAAGAAAACGGGTATAGCTCTATATAATATTTTAAAAGATCAGATTACATGGAATGAACTCGGTCAAATCATTATTGAGGGAGAAGTCATAGCTGGATCGAATTTTGACTTGATATCCGATCTCTCTCGTGATTGGAAGAAGACTCCTGTAGCAGGATGGAACAGGATCAAACAAGAACTTCAAACTATTAATTTTCCGAGAACTTTAATTCTGAATAAACAAAGATTAGCTGATCTGGATAATATTCCAATATCTCCTAGACCTGATGCAAGCCCCTCTGGTACTTCTTTTGCATCGGATAGATTAAAGCTGATAAGTAAAAGTACATTACGTTCAAGTGTAGAAGAAGAAAACCATACCTTTATGCTTCTATAAAATGATTAGTTCCTAATTTTTTTAATATGATTGCACAATTTACACATATATATAACCCAAGTATCTTTTTGTTCTGCTATATAGTTTTTGACTTGTAATTTAAATGGTTAATATTATTTTGTACTTAAAATAAAAATATATATTTCATATATACATTTGTTTTTTTGTTTTTTTATCACCTTTGCATATTTTATTGTTAATGTCATTGTGAATCATGGAGGCTAAGGAAACGGACAAATATTACTTTGATGTGAAACAGCCATACAGTTACGGTGGTTTTTCGAGGGGTCCCAAAAATTAATACAAATTAATAAAAAGAATTGAAAAATATTTAGAAGGCGAGGATGTGGTTTACCCTTCATAAATATACGAAAAAAATTACACGAAACCATAGCATATTTAGATAATGTGTTGACAACCAGAATTTAACCATGATAAAATATAAATCTTGTACAAGAAGACAATATATTCTTTTTGTGATAGAGATGAATATTCCAGATATCTATGAAGTTTATGGTATATTTTAAAAAGATAAAATCAAAGACTATAAGGTAGCTGTTTAAAGAAAATATAAATGAAGAAGGCAGATATCCCTGTAAATAGATATGTGGACAGACAAAGGTTCAGAATTTAGGCAAAGAGTCAAAGAAGAAGCCATCTGAGTACACATAGGCACACAACATTTTGTTGAAAGCAGCAATAGTTGAGAGAGGTCAGAGGCTTATAAAGAAAACATGTATTTTTTACAAGATGAGCACATTAAATATTTCTGATATACTACAAGACTGGCTTACTCAAAATCTGTCTTATCACAGAACACACTCACAGAATACCCCTATAGATGTGAAGATGAAACCTACAGCTACCTATCACCCCAAAGGAAAAATGGGAAAAGAGCAACAGAATATTAAAGCTGAGATTCATAAGAGTATCCAGGACTGACGAAAATTTCAGAAAAGGGTATGAGGCGGGATGGTCAAGAGAAGTTTTACATAAGAAAACCATCAGAGAATTCCTTAGAGACAGAACAAATTATGTTTTGTCTGAGGATTTAGATGAAAAATAAAGGTGGATCTATAAACAAGAAATACAGAAAATACAGTTTGACCTAAGAGTCACGAATATAAAATAGGAAAAATATTAGGATCTAAAGAAAGGGGTAAAAGCTAAAACAGTATCTTGTCAAATGGGTAGGCTATCCTATGAAGTTTAATAGTTATATAAATGTTAGTGAAATTAAGAAACATTAGATCAGTTTACTTTGTGAACACAGGAGAGTGAATTACTTATTTAACGCTGCCATTTTTATGACCTATATATCCCAGGTCAATATCAGACTTTACTACACAGAGTTATTGAGTCCTCTCAAACTCGGAACAAGAAATGTGGCGCAGAGTCATGAACCATGTTTGACTGAGTTTAAAACGATCCACAAATGGCATTATATAGTTTAGAATGTTGAGTATATAAAGAATAATATTTAAAGATATTTAATTAAACCAGTATTCTATAAACTAACAATGTTCATAGACTTCAAACAACAATTTGGATCAAGTCGTATATGTAAAGATTTAGTGTTTCTTGTTAATAAAACATTCAACGATGACAATGTGTTAATCACTTTAAAATCTCAAAGTAAACCTAAAAGATAGAAGTTTATTTATTTTTCCGCACTACTGACTAGTTTCGTAAATGTAATTACTCACATGATGACACAATATTGAGCATTAACGATATCAAAACACCTCTGAATGAATTAATACGTTATATCCCCTCTATGGAAGAGTATATAGATAAGCTTGTTGCAAAAAATAACAGCGATGATTCGTTACATTTTGTGTGCGAGCCTTCAAAGATGTTACAAGACCCCGGTGTAGCATATGTTTACAGCGATATTGTGGAGCCCCAATATGTAGGAAACACTAAGGCTCAGCTACTGAGAGTGATACATTTTCCTAAAGATGAAAGAGTTATAAGTTTCCCTAGTGTGCACTATATACCTTTGAATGCTCATTTTAAGACCGTAAGGGTGTATATAAGAGACGTAGAAGGTAATCCATACCCATTCACAGTTGGGACAGCTGTGTAAAGTATGATATAAGAAATAGTCTGTTAAACACAAAATAATAATGGAAAGAGAAAGAGTGTTCTAGTTCAAGAATGGAAGAGTGATATGGTTGGATTTTTTGCTTCACTGTTTCGACGTGCTATCCCATTGTTTAAATCAGGAGGTAAATACCTTGCTAAAAAAGCAGCTAGAACAGGTATAGATACTTTCCAAGATATTATGGGAGGTGTCGACCCTCGTAGTGCACGACTAGCCGATGCTTCTGATGAAATGTTAGATGATGTTAAAAGGAAAATACGACGTAAGATGACTCCTCTGGTCAAGGTGTGGTATCAACGTAAAACCTATGAATAGAAAGGGACCACGCAAAGAAAAGTGGGTACATGTGTTTGCTCTTAATACATTGCAAAGTGGCAACCTTTACAAATAGAACAAACAACCTGTAAACTATTTCATGTATATAAGGAAGGCTACATAAATTCAGTTATTTCATATATGGAACGTTTAAACAGATCTCTCTTCATTATAGATCTGAAGTGATTAAACAGCAATTTCCTTCATCCTTCTAGTCCTGATTGTTGTAAGAGTGAATTGACATTCTTCAGTGAACCCAACATGATCAGTGTGGAGAATCCTCCCTTTGCTAGTGCTAATCCTGTTCATGCTGACGCAATACAGATGTACCTCTCTTTGAATCAACATCCGTGCTCTAATATCTTGACCTCTGAATGCTCTTTACATCTGAAGACCAAGTATGGAACGAGGAGCGGTTCGATCTGTTCCTAATATAAAACTACAGAAATTTCCTGTATACATGTTTTAATCAACTTGAGGTGTTTTTAAATGAAACATTTCTAGGAGCATCAGCTGCAAGTTACCATTATATTGAAACTTTACTAAATTATTCTCAAGATGCAAAGGAATCTCATCTGCAATCATGTGGCTATTACAATTTAAAAGATGCAGAGAAACACAGAGCCCATGCAGCTAAATCTAAAAATAACACGTATGAATATTATGGTCGTGTAAATGGAGATATATTTTCTCAAGAAAGACTTATTCTACCATCAGTGGACACCCGCATCAGGTTAACTAGATCTACACCTGAATTTGATCTTAATGTTAAAAGTGCTGTTTTAGCCGCAACTACTGCGCAAAGTTCTATCTTTAAATTACTTGATTAATCTTTAGATACTAAAGTGAAATTATCAACGACAAAGATACATGGAATAGAGAAATCTCTTGGACCGAAACAGCAAAAATATCCAATCGTAGTGAATTGAGAACAAATTTTTAACTCACCCAAGACATCGAGTTATGAACATGTAAACTAATATTACAATCAACCACCCTAGAAGGTAATAATAGGAATTGTAGAACACAATGCGTATTCTGGAAACTATGGAAAGTCAGCCTTTAAATTTACCCATTTCGGACTTAGAGGTATCAGTTTACATGTGAATGGTCAACCATACGGTCGTGATTATGAGATGATATATGAAGACTCACATTCTCAATGTTCGCGTCCTTTACGATTTATTTGCCAATGTAACTGCAAAGCACGGTACAGGTGTGCTAATTCCAGACCACGCTGTTACACTTTATATGTGACACAGATCCATCGCTGATCTTTCAGCTTTGTGGCTGGTCCCTCTCCCCACATCCCAAGAAAGTGGTTTATCTGAGTCCAAATTTAATAAAGTTTGACATCCCCATCCGCAGCCTGGTGTGTATCTAACATCCCCAAACCAGCTGAGATTGACAGAGAGAAATATATAATCCCAATTATTAGATATTTGTAAATGAAGAAATATTAGCCAATGGAAACATGAAGATTTTTGTGTATTCGCACAATGATCCTGAATTTTCTAGTTGATACCGACTTATCTTGTATCTTCAACAATTCTCCAGGGATGTTTACAATGGACATTGATAATGTATAACAGTAATGTTGTATATTTCCTTGACTTTCTGCATTTAGATTTTATGTTTAGCAATCATTATGTAACATCTTTTTTAAAATATAACAATGTTAAATATGTTAAGACTTTATGTTTTCCTGTGCAGCCCATCAGTCCTAATTATGGAAAAGGTATTTATTTCTGTCATATGTTTTTAATCATTTTTTTAATAAAATTGTAATATTCTTCAGCGTAATTATATGTTAATGATTATAGTAACAACCATGTTGCAACTTTTAAAATAAAATCTTGTTTTCTTTCCTTCTTTTATCCAGAGAACTTATTATACGAAAGAAAAAGGTTAACTGAACTGCTAGACTATTAGAGGGAGTAAAGGGAGGGGGAGTGGTTGTTTTGATTAATGATTACTGATTGTATAAACAAAACCACTTAACGTACAGGCGAGACTCGGCGAGGATCAATAGATCAATAGACCAATAACAATAGACTACATAAGTGAACAAGGCGGGGGTGGTTAACATGGTATGATTTGTTGATTTACCGATTTAGGTATGTAAAATGCAGTATTCCACAAATAGAGACGAACCAATAGATCAATCAAGATCAAGATACATAATGAAGAGGCATAATATGGTATGATTTACTGATTAGGGAAAACGATATATCCATAAAAATATGACCTGAATCAGGATCAATAGACTAATAGATCAATAGATCAATAGACCAAGGATGGACAGGAGGGTAGATGCTGGCTTGTTAGATGGGATCATTTACTGATTTACTGATTTAGGTATGTATGTAAAAACGTAAATTTTACGTTATAAACATAAAAAAAAAAAATTTAGTAAAAAACAAAAATAAATTAAAAATAAAATAAAAATAATAAATTTTGGAAGTAATTGTTGATTCTACACCCTGCGTTTCGCTGTATGTGATCTATGTGGCAGATCGCAGCTCTTTGATGTAGCGGTCAATTGGAGATCATCAGGCAACACGCGTCGATCGCACGGTGTTATATGCCAGCGGCGCACGTTACCGCGGCGACTCATTTGGTTGTTAGCAAACACAGATGCGCACACGCGCACAGGTCCAGGGTTTGTGACAACAAAACGCATCGGCTGCTGAGATAGAGCCAAACAACCATGAAGCGAGATCTACGTCCTGTGGGGATATATATTTTAACAATTCAAGGTATTATTATACAAATATTTACTAGTCCCAGCACCGCACTGGCTCACCACTCAGCCATATTGACAGCTCAAACTCGAGACTAGAGTCCTTTTCATTCTTCATGTTAATTATCCAAATTTCACCCTATATCAATTTAATCTTTAGGACCTCCATTCAGGCACCTATAAAAATGTAACTCAGCCCACATGATTACACACCATATACCATCCTCCAAATTTAACTACCAAATACTATAACCTAAACCCCAGTAGATATGATGACCTAGAGGCTGAGCCATTGAGCTGTCAGTGCTAAAGTGCAAAACTGAACAGCAAGCATATTGAGTGATAATTATAGATGAACCGTGAAGCATACAACCTAAAGTGACTGTCGCTTTCAAATAATAATAATAATAATAATAATAATAATAAATAATATAACAATAGACACACACACACAATAATAATAATAATAATAATAATAGCACACAATAATAATAATAATGTTAAATGACAAACACAGAACTGGTTCAGTTCGTTTCTGTCAGACAGACTCGGCCCGTCTGACCTCCAGGCCTGAGATTTAGGCCCAATCTCGCTCGCTCACGCCGCAGCAGCGCGCGGTCAACGTCGACCTCGGGGCGACCCCATACTACATCCCAGAGACTTGAAAATTCTAATCTGTTTCCTGACCTTAACCCATAACGTAAAGATTAGAGTCTGTTTGAAGCCAACACCTATCCTTCAGTATCGAAAACACCGACAACGACGATATACTTAATATCAATGACGTCCAACTTCCGTGTAAGCACCAGATCATTTATTTTTGATCTAACAATTTGTGGCTAGGGTTTGTTCAGCCTACGGCTATGCCGACGATCAGAGGAACTGAACTAATAAATGAAGCAACATATCTTCACTACTTGGAGTATTTTAAAACTCGTTTAGATTTTATTTCATCAAATTTTTTTTTTAATTTTTCTAGCATACAAATTTACATACATAAAATTGATATATACAGTGTACATATATATATATATATATATATATATATATATTTTTTTATTTATTTGGATTTATTTCTATGTTAAGTTATATATATATATATATATATATATATATATATATATATATAGTATATATATATATATATATATATATATATATATATATATATATATATATATATATATATATATATATATATACCTTTTATTTGTTCGTTTCATATACTTTGTGTTCATTGGTTACTGGTCTCTGACGTCATGAAATATGATGACGTTTTTCCTTGAAAACTGTCTTCCATAGGTAGCCCCCAAATAAAGGAAAGGGTAGTTTATTAATATCAATGTTTTTCAAGATTCTTTTGCAGTGGAGAAATATTTATATGAGGGTACCCTTGCGCAAAGTCGAGTCATTTTTCAAAGAACATTCATAAATACGGGCCTTAACATCGCGGAGGCATTCTACATCAATAATCTTAGACCCAACATTAATATAAAGTTTAATTAACTATCAATGAAACACAACATTATTTGATTTAACTTTTTTATCGAGAAGCTTACACTCATTCATTTACCAACAACCTTACTCTAAAGATGTCTTAAGTATTATTATTATTATTATTATTATTATTATTATTATTATTATTATTATTATTATTATTATTATTATTATTATTATTATTATTATTATTATTATTATTATTAAATTATTATTATTATTATTATTATTATTATTATAATTATTATTATTATTATTATTATTATTATTATTATTATTATTATTTTTATTTTTATTTTTATTATTATTATTATTATTATTTTATTATTATTATTGCTATAATTAATATTATTATTATTATTATTATTATTACTATTATTATTATTATTATTATTATTATTATTATTATTATTATTATTATTATTATTATTATTATTATTATTATTATTATTATTATTATTATTATTATTATTATTATTATTATTATTAATCATTATTATTTTTTGCTGGTTCGTTAATTAGCATTCTCACTGAAGCAGTTAATCGGCAAGTATATAAAAACAATCAGAAAAATAAAAATTTATCTGTTAGAGCTTATTTAGATATTTTCTTAATTAAAATAATAAATTCTAAAATTTTTGGAACTATAATTGGCATCATTAGTATCATTTGGCATTTATATAAGATTAAATCCAATTTGCATTGCGACTTTTTATTTGGTGTTAGTATTCAAATTTATTTCTAATAAAAATGTCGGGCTTACTTCAGCATTATTTTAATATTCACTTATTTATTAAAAAAAAAAAAATCTGTGACAAAAATTTAAAATTAAAAGAAATTTTAATATTGAAAGAGCACCTCAAAGAACCTCACCAACAACCATTTTATCGCACAGCACCTCACCACCTCTTTTGCAATGCGCTCTGCATATTGGCATATTTCAAAGAAAAACTACAACAAGCTGTTTAACAAATTCTTGCAAGTTTTTCGTCAACACCAACAAGGAATTCAAATTTATTTTTTTCTGACAACGTTGAAAAACAAAATATTCCTTAAAATGATGCCGATATAATGCCGATATAAGTCGATATAAAAAACCGAAGCATAAAAACTGTTTCCCATTGATAAAATTTTCTATGTAAAAGTTCATTGTATTTATATCAATTTCTAAATGGTAAAAGACAACTCCTAGCTATTTGATAACAGCGTGTGGTGGCTCGCGTGGTTAAAATTTTGCAGACAAATCGTAAATTTATATATATATATAGTGGTATAGCATATATATACTGTTGGTTACAGCAAAGGCGCAGCAGCGTTGCTGCGTATACTATGGTTAAGGGGTTATATGTTATTGTGTTGGTTTATATAATTTCTTAAGTCAGTTTTTTTTTTGGCTTTTTCTGCTGGCTGCTGTTGCTATATGTTAAGCATAGCATATATATATAAATATATATATAGTATATATAGTAGTGTTACCAGCGTTATATATATATATATATATGTTATAGCATATAAAGTAGCGGTTATTACATAAGTATATATATATTTATATATATATATATATATATATATATACATATAGGTAGGCAGTATATATATATATATATATATATATAGCAGTATATATATATATATATATATATAAGGTTATTTTTGGATTTTTTTTTAAAAAACGACTGCTACTTTTTAGAGTCGGCAGGCACAGAGTTTGCTCTTATTTTGCCAGAAATCGGAATTAATTTTTGAACTCAGAGAATTACAAGTTGCCTCTGATCGCTATGTGCCAAAAAAGCGCTGTGAATCAAGTTGAAATTCTGCCGGCGGCTTAACAGGTAGCCTTCGAACGAAATCATATATAAATGTATATATTTAGTAAATATATATATTTATACAAGCTTATATATATATATATATATATATATATATATATATATATATATATATAAGTAGTGATGGCACGTCCGGGGATCCTACAGCTTTTTCTCAAAAAGTATAATAGATATAGGTCTGAAACTTGGAATATAATGTATGTATGGGATAAGCTCGACTGTGTAAATTTCAAGTCTGTAGGATGTATATAGAGGGGGTCACAGGGTGGACACTGATATTGCGCTTACGCCTTTGTTGCGTGATCTGAGCGGATGAGTTTAGGCCTAACGAGCGGTTGGGCAACCGACCATTTGGAGGTCAAACAGACCGAAGGTCTGTTTGACCGACAGACACAGACTGAGCGCGCGTGCGCATACACAAACACATTATTATTATTATTATTATTACGCCGAAGAAGTGTTTCCGAAGGAAACACTTCTGAGTTGTTTTTTAAGCCCTTCTGCGTGTCCTTCAGCACCGCGTCGCACGCCCCGCTTGCACGCCGCACCGCACCGCACCGCACCGTACTGCACTGCACTGCACTGGTGACTGCACCGCGCCAGCGCTCCGCTTCCGACTTCCAGCTTCTAAATTTTTTATTATATATTATTATTATTATTATTATTATTATTATTATTATTATTATTATTATTATTATTATTATTATTATTATTATTATTATTATTATTATTATTATTATTATTATTATTATTTATTATTATTATTATTATTTTTTTTGTTATTATTTCCACCGCTGTTTCTTCTTCGCATCCGGTTCTGAGTCCGATATACATCTACATGGGGTAGGGTTATCGTATCTGGATAAAATTTGGAGGGGTGTTAGATGGGGAGGTAACCTCGTCGTTACGAGGCTGAGCGTCCCCGTGGGTCCCTCGAAGGGGGACCCACCCCCATTAAAAAATCGAAGTGTTCGTAATTGGCTGAAATTTGGTGAGAGGATTCAGAGTTGAGTTTCTAGAAATACGTGATATGTGAATCTGTGGAGTTGGCTCCGGCACCGGTGCTGGAGCCACTGCGGTGCCAAGTTAATAAACATTCGTATAACAACAATATTGATATCTTTATATATGTTATTGGGTCTGTAGATTTCGAAAATAATGGTTTCAGAACCATCAAGAAGAAAATAAAAAAATAAATAAATAAATAAATAAATAAATAAATAAATAAATAAATAAATAAAATTTCTTATTCTTTTTGTTTATAACTTACAAATTTACGTTTTTACATACCCTAAATCAGTAAATCGGTAAATCAAACCACTATCCATCCACCCTCCTGACCAGTTGTGATCTATTGATCTATTGATCTATTGATCTATTGATTAAGGTCATATTTTTACTAAAATTGTCATGTTTTACATACCCTAAATCAGTAAATCAGTAAATCAAACCACCATTCAGCCACCCTCCTGTCCAATCGTGATCTATTGATCTATTGATCTAGGTCAATTTTTTACTAAAATTGTAACGTTTTACATACCCTAAATCAGTAAATCAGTAAATCAAACCACCATCCAGCCACCCTCCTGTCCAATCGTGATCTATTGATCTATTGATCTATTGATCTATTGATCTATTGATTTATTGATTCAAAGTCATATTTTTACTAAAATTATCATGTTTTTTTACATACCCAAATCAGTAAATCGGTAAATCAAACCACCATTCAGCCACCCTCCTGACCAGTTGTGATCTATTGATCTATTGATCTATTGATCTATTGATCTATTGATCTATTGATTAAGGTCAATATTTTTACTAAAATTGTCATGTTTTACATACCATAAATCAGTAAATCAGTAAATCAAACCACCATTCAGCCACCCTCCTGTCCAATCGTGATCTATTGATCTATTGATCTATTGATCTATTGATCTATTGATTAAGGTCATATTTTTACTAAAATTGTCATGTTTTACATACCTCTAAATAAATTAGTAAATCAAACCACCATCCAACCGCCACCCTTCTGTCCATCCTTGAACTATTGACTATTGATCTATTGATTCAAGTCACATTTCGAGTATCATTTACAAACGATAACATAAAATCAAGTTCTTTTACAAAGATCAATCAATATATGTTAACGTAACAAAGTTTTCACATTAATAAAGCTTACTCAGCATCATCTAAACTATGAATATAACCCACAACGACAAACCTAACACATCTTAAGGAATAAACCGTTAACGTTAACAAAGTTTCACACTTATAACAACAGTAAAGCAACTAACATAACATCCAAAACGTAACTTATTCACATCACTTTAGTCACATGTCTCTAACATAATAATAGTTAATTTTTATATTAACATGGTAATATTAAACAAAAATTTATCATAACCTTTATAACTATCATACAGACCAGTGAAAGTAGGCTAACGTAACAAAAGCCATATTAATAAAGCCACATATCATAACCGGAACTCAGAATATAATATACAACAACAAACCCCGACACATCTTAAGCAAGAATAAACTGCTAACATTAACAAAGGTCCAAACTTATCAACAGTAAAAGTAACTAACAAGACTCCCAAAAACATAATCCATTCGCACTTTATCGAACATATCTCCAGCATGATATTGTTAATTTTACATTAACATAGTAATATTTAACAAAAAAAATTAGCATAACCTTACCTAACCAGCATAATACCTAATGGGTAAAGACAAACAAAGTAAAGTTTTTACTCTGAACATTACACACTTAACACACAACAACCAGACGAATAAACAGCTATCATTAACAACTTAGTCAATAAAGCGAACATACGAGGGAAGTAAAACAAGTTTTCATTTTTATAACATAATTTTCATTGAAAAGAGCGTTATATAAATACATAAAAACATATAAATACATAAAAACATAAGTTTATTTTAAATATATTAATTCATCTAATCAGAGAACATAGGATTCAAGTTGGGTAAGTTCTATATATCTCTCTAAAGATTCAACACCCTTTGAAAGGATATAAGTATAAATGCCTTCAGCAGCACTAAACCATTTTTCAGCATATTTTGATTCAACAGCACTCATTCTCTCATACAAGAGAGAAGTAAATTCATCCAAGCTGATAGTTATTAAAGCATTCCTGTATACTGCATTATACGGGAAACCACATGTTTTGGTGTAAATATCATAACGCCATGCTGCGGTATTAAGTCTCAGTATGTCAACATCGTTAAGATGCGATGTTAATTCGTTTTTTATTTTAAGCAATGCTGTAATATTTTCAGATGTTCGAGCTGTGAAACCTATACACGTATGTCTGAAGGTCACACAATCGATGGGTTTCCAGTAGTTGCGTACATCAAGGGTTTTAATATCGTCACACGACGAGAACACAACGTCTATTCTATTAGAACCTCTCATGTTGTCTTTCCAGTTAGATATTTCACTGCTAGTCGATATATCAGATGACACACATTTATCCTCTATCCATCCTGCTGCAATATTGATAATCTTGATGAACTCTTCAACACAAATGAATAAGGGTCTATTATTTGAACTCCTGGATGGAATACAAGCAATGTATCGGTATCCATCCGGTTGACGATTAAATATAAATGACACATCGTTGGGAATAACGAAGCTCTTCGTGAAGATATCAACAACAGGTGTAGAGATGCGAGGAGATGTCATCGTACCAGCACAGCGAAAAATATCCTACTGAAGAAAATAGAGTGTATAAACAATCCTTAAAGGTAATGAGATTCTTTCTTTCAACCAATCAGAAGAAAGTAAACAAGAATACGACGCACGAACGAACCATATCAGCTCAAAAGGGTATATATTCTCGTTAGAAACAACAACAAATAACAACAACAACAACAACAACAACAACAACAACAATAACACAGTACATTCACTATGGTAATATATGTATACAAGG
>JABUQX010146161.1:0-27500 GCA_015478945.1 Trachelipus rathkii | reverse complement strand
ATGAACCCAACGTTCTAGACCTTTTCCAAATTTCTAATATTTCTCCTTATTTTGTTAAATTCTTTCCTCCACTGGGTTCATCCGATCACTCTTTTACGCCCGTTTTCTGTTCTGTCTCCAAGTCTTCCGCAGAAAAAGCCCAGCCTACGGCGTGAAAATGTTTTTTTTTTTGTCATTTCGGTGCTGCTAACAGGTCGGACATGCGGTCGTACTTCTTTGATTAACCATGTAATGACTACAGCTTCCGTGGAAAGTCAATAGAAGTGTGCATAGCGCGTGCTAATTCTCTCTGGCATGGAAGCGTGCACCCCATGATCTTTACCTTCAACTAAACCTAGATAACCTCGGTTTAGCTCTGCTTGTTCTCGTGCTATTAGGAATTACTGTCATCTTCAAATTCCAGAAACCCTTGCATCTTGTATTTCATCCCAGAATCGTGCAAAATCTATTCTCCATGACACTAAAAAATTCTTTTCTCAGTAGCAAGTGCAATAATCTTACTTTCTCCTCTTGCGCACGCACCTTCTGACAATTTTCAAAAAATGTTAACTTAACTTTGCTTCCTCCTCTTGCCCTCCTTTAGTATATTTCGAAAGCACAACTGGCGTTTACCCTTCCACTAAAGCTGAACTCTTTGCTCAAACATTTGCTTCTAATTCCACCTTAGACGGTTCTAGTGCTATTCTTCCTTCTCCACCTCCCTCCAACATATTTATGCTAATGTAATTTCTTCTGAAGGTCTTATTTCTGCTTTTTCTGAACTTAACACTAAGCAGACGTACAGTTCTGATGGTATTCCTCTTGTCGTTCTCAAAAATTGTGCTTTCAAGCTTGCACTTTCCCTTGTTAAATTACTCTGTCTCTGCCTTTCTACTTTGGCCTTCCCCTCTTACTGGAAAGATAGGCCTGTACCGAGAAAAGGGAACCAATCACAACCCTCCAGCTATCGCCAAATCCCTCTAACTTCTGTTATTTATATAGTTTTTGAATCTATTCTAAACAGGAAGAATTGAAACGCCTCAATTCTTCTAATCTTACATTGATGGCCAGTAAGGGCTTTCTGAAGAAGTGCACTACTGGCGACCTTTTTTCTAGTCTTTGTTTCTTGGTTCTCTTTCCTTCAACATTTTGGTGAATGCCACCGCTTATCCTTAAATCTAAAAATAGTGGTGTTACTCAAGGTTCTGTTTTATCCCTAATTCTTTCTTCTTTAAATAAAAGACCTCTCTCTATTACTACATCGCATATCCACTCCAATGCCGACGACTTCACCCTTCATTGCTCCCCTCATTTGATAGACGTCCTTTTCAACAACGATTAGTTCACGCTAGGAGGACACCCTTTAATCTACTAGCATCTGTTCATTCTCGAATTTCTTTGGGGCATTGAGAACATGATGTTTTCAATTACTCAAAAACTCGGTTCCTCCATCTTTCCACTCCAAATAATCTTTCACAAAGCTATAATATCTTGAAATCACATACCCAACCTTCGGAAAGGTAGATAGGCAATATATATATATATATATATATATATATATATATATATATATATATATATATATATATATATATATATATATATATATATATATATATATATATATATATATATATATATATAAATATATATATATATATATATATATATATATATATATATATATATATTTAAAAACACATATATATATATATATATATATATATATATATATATATATATATATATATATATATATATATTCAACATTCCAAGGGCTTTTAATATAAAGTAAATATAACACTACGTACAAGTAGTTTCATAAAGATATATATATATATATATATATATATATATATATATATATATATATATATATATATATATATATATATATATATATATATATATATATATATATATATATATATATATATAAATATATTAAATCAGGGGCGTAAACTAACGGCTCCCGCAGACCCCGCGAGTGCGGGGGGGCCCACGCAGGTAAAGGGCCCCATAATTTCGAAGAGCAAACAAACGAAATAAATGAATATATGAAAAAAATACATAATTTACACAATATATATATATATATATATATATATATATATATATATATATATATATATATATATATATATATATATATATATATATATATATATATATATATATCATGCAAACCATACGGACCATTTCCAAAAGACAGTGAAAGCAACAGATCTTTCAGCAGCGAATATTATTATATGTATACTAGAGCAGGGCAAAAAATAGAACGATTTTGGCTATGTTATTTTCCTACCCTCAATGGAGTTTATTGCGAACCATGCTGGTTGTTTGGTGATGAAGCAAATGATTCCAGTGATATATGCAAATCTCATAATGCTTGGCGTGATGGAAGAATGAATAATTTTGGCGTGATGGACGAATGAATAATTGGCAAGGCCTCAGTAAAAAAATTAAGGTTCATGAAGCAAGTACGTCGCATTTACGAGCGTGCTTAATTTACAATGCATGGAAAAATAATCAAACCTTGCCCATTTTGATGAATGAAGATCGTGATAAATAGAGAGCAATATTTATTCGTATTTTTGATGTAACCAGGACATTAGCACTGTGTCAGCTTCCTTTCCGAGGTCACCGTGAGATTGTAAAAGAGAGAGGGGAGCATAGTGGCAACTTTTTGAATATTATTGACATGCTCTCCCGATATGATCCTTTACTTAAAACACATTTATCAAACGAAAACAAAATTAAATACCTTATTCCAAAGATTCAAAATGAAATAATATATCTATTAAGTGATAGTGTGCTCGAGAAAATTATTTGGGATATCAGAAAACAGCCTTTTTTTCTCTCTAATTGTAGATACTACCACTGATATTTCAAAGCAAGATCAATTAAGTGTAGTGATCAGGTATGTCAAAATAGACTTAAGCCAACCAAATATAGGAAATTTTAAAATTGAAGAAAAATTTGTGAGTTTTTATAACATAACAGAGCACAGTGCCGAAAACTTTGAAAAACAAATAATTAAGGTATTAGATAACAAAAACATTAAATTAGAAAAATGCAGAGGTCAAGGCTATGATGGAGCAGCAAATATGCGAGGGAAATATTCAGGACTTCAGGCTCGTATAAAGAAAATTGTTCCAAATGCAGAATACATTAATTGTGCAGCTCATAATTTAAATTTAGTTCTTAATGATTCTGTAAAAGATATAATGGCTCTTCAAAAATTTTATGACAAACTGGAAAAGTATATGTGTATTTCAGTTCTAGTACAGCTCGGTGGCAAGGAATTAACAGCTGTTCAACAAATAACGAATGCATCACAAAAACACTAAAGAAATTGTGTCCAACTAGGTGGTCATCCAAGTATGATTCCTTACTAGCAATAAAAAACAATTTCAAAAGTATTTCGCAGTTCTTATCTCAAGTGATATTTATGAGTAAGAAAAGTGAAAAAAACGAAGCCCTTGGTCTCAGGAAGCAGTTAAAAAATTTTGAGTTTATTCTCTGTCTTGTGTTTCAAAGTAAAGTATTGGAAAGCATCAATGTTGTCTCAAAAATGTTGCAAAGTCCAAATACAGATCTTCAGAAAGCAACTCGCCTATTGGGACAAGCAAAATCAAACTTATGTGAGCTAAGGCACAAATTTGAAGATGTAGTGAGAGAAGCTACGGAGTTAGCACATCACTGGAACATTGAAGCAAAAATTACTTCCAGACGTTAAATACAGATTAAAAAGTTTTTGATGAGCTTTTATCTGATGAAAGAATTGAAGACCCATTGAAAGCCTTTAGAATAAGGGTTTTCAATAAATCTCTTGATATATTAAATGAACAGATAACTACTCGTTTCATTAGCATGAACAATGTTAATGAGTTATTTTCATTTCTTGCTCATGCAGCAATAGCAGAGCTAGGAAATGAAAAGTTGCAAGAAAAGGCTACAAAATTGGTAGAAAAATACGATTTAGATTTATCTTTCGGTTTAATTGAACAATTAATCACCTTCAAAGCATTAATGACTACAGAAGTGAAAATGAAAAATATGGTAACTATTAAAGATTTAGCAAACTTTTTATTAGTAGAAAACAGCTGCTTAGCAAGTAGCTTACCAGACTTGTGTACAGCAGTTCAGTTGTATTTGACGTTACCAGTAACATCTGCAACAGCTGAAAGGTCGTTTTCAAAGCTCAAGTTAATAAAAACTTTTTAAGGAACAATATGACACAAACAAGGCTAAGTGCATTGGCTTTATTAAGCATTGAAAATGAAACATGTCGTACTCTTGATCTGAAAGAAGTGGTTAATAAATTCATGGTAATGAGCCAAAGACGTTTTGGTAAACTATAAAGCATTCATCCTTTCGAATATTTTAACAAGCCGAGAACAGATATTCACGAATTTTGGTAAGTTAACATTCTTATTCTATAATTTCTTATATATATATATATATATATATATATATATATATATATATATATATATATATATATATATATATATATATATATATATATATATAGCATATATATAGTATATATATATATATATATATATATATATATATATATATATATATATATATATATATATATATATATATATATATAACAATTAACTAGGGATTGATACTCATTTTTCCAAAGTAGGAAATTAGATATTTAAGTAAAAATAGTAATAATACATTTGGAAGCAGAATGTAAAAAGATGTTTTTGAGAATTTGATTAAATTTTTATACAAAAAAGTGAAAAGTCTTTAATACATGTTTTTTCCCTTTTAAAGAACATTTATACTCATTTTTACATAGTTTCCAAAAATGTCATTACTTTTTTATGCAAATATCTAATTTCTCCAATAAAAAAAGGAACTAATATGATAAAAAAGATATATAAAAAATATATATATATATATATATATATATATATATATATATATATATATATATATATATATATATATATATATATATATATATATATATGTGTATATCGTGACGAATGTGAATATATATATATATATATATATATATATATATATATATATATATATATATATATATATATATATATATTTATAAATATTATATTAAATATATATATATATATATATATATATATATATATATATATATATATATATATATATATATATATATATATATATATATATATATATATATATATATATATATATATTATCTATATATATATTTCTACTATGATATATATATATATATATATATATATATATATAGAAAATAAAAAAAAAAATATATATATATATATATATATATATATATATATATATATATATATATATATATATATATATATATATATATATATATATATATATATATATATATATATATATGTATATATTTCATTAAAATAATTTGAATATCTACACATAATAAAAGAAAATTAACAATTATTATTACTATTCCTACATATTTTGAAGACGGTTAACGTTAACGATTAACGTTAATTTCCGTTACATTCTTTACCGATAAACGCTTTAATGATTAACGCCGTTAATTATTTTTGTTAACGATTAAGGATTAACGGCGTTAACTTTCTCATTAACGGTGCCCACCTTTATATATATATATATATATATATATATATATATATATATATATATATATATATAAAACAAAGAGTAATATATATAGAGTTATATATATATATATATATATATATATATATATATATATATATATATATATATATATATATATATATATATATATATATATATATATATATATATATATATATATATATATATATATATATATATTACAACCAAGTAAAATAATATTTATATTTATGTGTAAATATATGCATAAATTACGACTTTTGTTCTTTTTTATCGATTGCATGCATTGAAACCAGGGTTGGGGATTTTTTGGATTTTTTGAGAAAAAAATCAATTTTGGATTTTTGGATTTTTTGGATTTTTTTGAATCGTGACGTCGAACGAAATATAATTTGTAAACAAAAATTTTTTTAAAGTTCGATTAAGTATTATTTTTAACCCTAAGGCCCTATATCTGAGTTCAAAATCTTAAAATAGGGCTTATAGTCTATGACACAATGAAACCGCAACACTAAAGAGTGTTATTTGTAATATACATATTACAATCAGAAATAAAAGAAACATGTTTGAAACATGATCTTTTGTTGACATTTTTATAATGTAGAAATTTGAAACAGAGTAGCCTTGCTATGATATTATTATTCTAATTTTTTATTTCTATTGAAATTAAATTCAAAAACAAAAATATAAAAATATATATAAAAAAAGCAAAAAAAAAAACAAAAAAATCAATGATTTTTTGGAGCAAAAAATCAAGTGAAAAAATCAGTTGAAAAAATCAATTGATTTTTTCCGTGCCATCCCTGATTTGAAACACATTCCGTAATTCAAACGAAATGCCAACTCTCCTAGATGGCAATATTATAAAATCGATTATCTTTTTTAAAATATCGATATTGATAACATTACCCTCAAACGGACTATGACCATAAATTCAAACGGGCCTACCCCCCCGCCATCTTGTTTGTTTACATGTTTTCGTAAGAACGTGCTAAATTCGACAAGCGCAGGAAATAGCAACCTTACAAAATTAAGGAAATTCCTTACGTTTGATGAGCATTTTTCACGATTTTGCGCTGTTTCACAAAAATGAACGCAAACTCCATAATTTCTTACGTTTCGTAAGCACAAATGCAAAAACGAAAACGGCTTTATATATTTATTTATCTTGTCTATTTGCTACTGACGCTACTGTATAAATATCTATACTGTGAGGAAACTGAACATGGCTGTTGGATGGTGGAGGTGATAGGAGATAATACATGGTTGTTATTATTAACACGGTTTTTTTTTACTATGTTATTAATCTAGCCTAAAATATTGTTAACTTATTATCGAGTTTGGCGGCTTAGGCATAATGCTTTTTAGTGCAGATGTACAAGTAGATCAAGAGCATATTAAGATGAAAAAAATAAGTGCTTTTAAAAGAGAGGATCACTAGCTTGAACTCCCGATAGTCCTTCACAGAAATTTGAGATTAATAGAAAGAAAACGTGATGATTGTTTACATTAAGGACCCCTACATTGATTTTTATAAAAATCGCAGCATAAAAAAAAAAAAAAAATAGTAATGAATGGAAAAAAAAGGTAATAGTTTTGCTGAGGTGAATAAACTTTACGGAACTATTACATTAAAACTATAAACTTATAATTTACAAAATGGTATAAAAATTCTTTTTTTTTTTAATTTAAATATAATTTAAATTTATATTTTCTAACAAAAATATGAAAAACGCTAGGAAAAATGTGTAAATTTTTGGCTTTTACCGTATGAATGATCAAACGCGCTAACATCAAAAAAACAATACATAAAGGGATCAACATACATCATATCTATCAATATTAATTGTTTTATTGATTATCAATGATTTTATTTTAAAAATATGTACCTAAAAATTAAAAAATTTTAAATTAAAAAAAAAATTGGAACAATATTTTCTACTTAATGTAAAAAAAATAATATTATATATATATATATATATATATATATTATTATATATATATATATATATATATATATATATATATATTATGTAAATCGCACCCGTCATAGAAATTTATATGCAAGCTCGCATGACATTATACTCACACGTCAGATTTCCGTGTTATGTATATTGTGATGTCATCGACTAACTTTATCGGTCATATATATATATAGTATATTATTATATATATATATATATATATATATATATATATATGTTATATACATATATATGGTTGAGTTATAGCTAGCAGGAGAACAATTAAATAGCTCAGCCGACAGGAACAGATGCCCATACCCGCATGGGAGGGGCTGAGGAACCCGTGCACACCCAAATACCAGTGCAGGGCAGATCTCCCGGAGTGGGGAAAGGCTCCTGTCTCAGGAAGGCAGAGAGTCCTGCTGAAGTTATCTACCCTTGGGTATAATTTAAAAAAAAAAAAAAAAATTTTAAACTAATGTGTACCCCAAGGGTAGACCGCCGCACCAATGGCAGGAGTCTGGGTCTCTCTGCTTCCAGGGAATGACACAGGGTAGAAATCCATGCCCGGGAGAGGGTCTCCAAAACCCCGCTCTTAGTATTTGGTGTTACCGGTTCCTTCCGCCCTCTACGGTATGGAAAATGTCCCCCCATCTGTTCCCCATCGGCTCGAGGCTCTTCTAGAGGCTGGATAGAAATATATATATATATATATATATATATATATATATATATATTGCATATATATATATATATAAAGATAAAAATATATA
The DNA here is from genome assembly GCA_015478945.1 of Trachelipus rathkii. Classification (NCBI taxonomy): domain Eukaryota; kingdom Metazoa; phylum Arthropoda; class Malacostraca; order Isopoda; family Trachelipodidae; genus Trachelipus; species Trachelipus rathkii. Next base: position 19,168 of record JABUQX010146161.1, on the reverse strand, counting down.
CTGATTATTCATATACCGATATTCAGAAAAGAGGCCGATACCGACACCGTATACCCATTTTTGTGCCGATACCGATACCGGCTACTCGATGGGCCTCCCCGATACTTTAATTAATATGATAAACACACAGTAATAAGATAGAACATTTGTGCACTGCTAGGCAACTCAAGATTGCATTCCTTGTACAAACAATACTTAGTCATTTATATTTCATATTCTGTTGTGCCCAAGTATATTCATTTTATAAATTAAAATAGTACCTTTAAGGAATAATAATTGCAAATATAATATTAATAACTTTTTTATGTTTGTGTTTATTTAAAAAATATTCCATTTCCATTTTCAAGTAAGTATTAACAAAGTTTAGCTACTAGCTTTTATGTTTTAGCATGATTACAATTTACAAGAAGATTCTTTAACTAGCTACAATATAAAGAATAAAAATAATGAAAGAAGAGACTCAATTAATCAGCCGAAAAGTTAAAATAAAAAAACGCTATTACTCAAACATGACATAATAAAATACTCCTTTTAAGATAGATATCATTCAATACTCAAATTCAAAAATTCACAAATTGTGATGCAAAAACATTAAGCTTTCACTAGTATCTGTCGAGAGACTGTTCCTTTTTGGGGTGTTTACATTCCTACCTAACCTATACTATAAATACGCTCTCTCTCTCTCGACTGATGAAGGAGGTGCTGATAATTATTTGCCTGCAAGCACTGATAATAATGAAAACCTTGGCCCATTTTCATGCCACCGCATGAAAGGATTCTCTTCTGTAGGCAGCATCTCATGTTTTCGTAGAGCCTCATCTCCTCTTTCACAGACTGCAAATTTGAATATCTTTGCTCCATGATGACTGTCTCTTCAGGTTTTAATGAGGTTCCATGGTGTGATTCCTTAAGGTGAACAGATGTCAATGCAATTTTTCGGCCATGAACTTATAAAAGTCTAACATATCCAAATCCTCATCTTCAGTGGTTTATTTGCTGAAAAGCCACCATCGTCATTCGTCACTATCAGTGCTGTTGCCAGGGGTTGCAGATAAGGCGCTTCCAATTTTCTCTGCGGCCTCTGTTTTTTTGTTTTGTCACTTCCTCAGTTATGGCCTTAATGTATCTCTAGAAGGTGGCTCCACCGCTGAAGCTGCCATTCTTGTGTCAGCCGTCAAGGAATTCCCTCTTTTATTAATAGAACCTTTTATTTATTTATTTTTACAGTTGTCACCGCCGCCCACGGGCAGAACCCTATTGGAGTGGGTGTTGAACGTCTCAAAAATCCATCTAACGCAGAATTACGTAGGATGATATTAGACTAGCTAAAGTGAGGGAAATTAAATTGAGTGGGAAACACAGATGATGGAAGAGAATTCCACAGAACAGAGGTGGCAGGAAAGAAAGAAGGGACCGTAGCGAACCAGTCTGGAGTTACTAATATCAACACAAAAACTCATGTGCCGACACAGCACCCTTCTTGTGCTACGAGGGCGCTCTCGTAAAGGTGGTGGTACGCGAGCGGATAGTTCCCTCGAGCACTTGCCTCTCCAACATATAGAAAAGGGATAAAGCACCAACATCGCGCCACAAAAATAAAGGGCCAAGTGAACTAGAAAGTACAGGACAGTTTTATATAAGTCTTTGGCCTTTGACTCGGCCCCTATCCAAAAGCCGGATGAAACCAGAGCCCCCGCCCCCCACAGATAAGAGAGCAACAGTACCCCATACAAGGGCGGATGAGACCCTGGATAAGTGGAGTAACTGAGAAGAGGAAAAAAGTCTCGACTCTAAACAGAACTCCCAGTTTCTTGAGGCCACCCTAGCAAACCACTGTGATTTGAGATTTTCAAAACTTTTTGTTTATATTAAGGTCAAGGATGTTTATATTAACAACAGGGAGAGACGAGAGAATCATGAAGAGATAGAAAATTCTAACTGTCTTAGAGAGAGATTGTGTAGTTGGGTTTTTTAAAGAATTAAATTTCACAAGCTTGAGACGACTCCAACCCTGAAATTCTATCCAGATCAGCGGAATAGAATCGGAAAGATTAAGACGAGAGGCAATTCTAGAAGTAAAAGAGGGAGCAGAATTGATATGAGTTGAAGAATGAAGGGTCAAGTCATCGACATATGAGTGGATAGAGTTAGATGTGCAGGTGAGAAGATCATTGATGAAAAGCAGGAATAAAGTAGGAGATAAAACAGAACCCTGAGGAACACCACTATTGACAGAAAAAGAAGTCGCCCCATCAACAACAGCCGACATTGAGCGATTTGAAAGAAAGCTAGACATAAGTAAGCAAAGAGAAGAAGGAAACCCAAAGGAGGGGAACTTGGAGAGCAGTGACGCGTGCCATACCCGTCAAATGCTTGGATATGTCAAGCGCAACCACACAAGTCTTCCCGTAGTTCCTAAGGGCGGAAAACCATAAATCTGTTAAATAGGAAAGTATATCGCCAGTAGATCTCAAGCACCGAAAGCCGTACTGGTAATCAGAAAGAAGGGAAAGAGATTCCAGATGATCTAAGAAGTGAGAGTTGAGAAGGGTTTCAAAAATCTTAGAAAGAATACAAGTGAGAGCTATAGGGCGATAGTTAGAAGGATCAGAGCAGCATCATTTTTTCGGAATAGGTTGGACATATGCGCGCTTCCAACACTGAGGGAAAGTGCTAGTATTGAGGCATAGAGAATATAGTTGAACGAGAGGAGGGGCCAGCACGGAAGCACACCCCCTCAAAACTCGAAGAGGAATGCCATCCGGGCCACCCGCCTTCCTAACGTTCATAGATTTCAGGAGCTCATGCACCCGATCAAATGAAATGACAGGTAAAGGCATAGGACACCTGAGAGGAGAAGGAGGAGGAAGAGGAATACCAGAATCGTCCAGGGCCAAAGAGATGATTGGCCTTTTCAGTTGGAGTATTAACAACAGAATCATCAGAGCGAATAAGAGGAGGAAAGGATGATTTACAGAAGTTGTTAGAGATGTTTTTGGCAAGAGGCCAGAGAGATTTGTCAGTAGGAGAACCAAGGAGGTCAGCGCATTTTCGTTTAATGAAAGCTCGTCGAAGAGTATCCCTGCAACGATTTCTAGCTGAATGAAAATTGGCAAGAGTGATAGGAGAACGAGAATTTTTCCACACCCGATAAGCATTGTCTCTAGCCTGAATGGCCAGGGAACAAGCACGATCGAACCATGGATTTTGAGGAGAAAAAGATTTAGTCCAAGAAGGAATGAACCTGCTCATCCCATTAGCAATTACAGTTCCCACTTTATCGGCAGAATCTGAAGCGTCTTAAGAGTCAAAGCAGTCACTTCAATTTTAGTTAGCGTAGAAGCAACGCAATGCCCCCCAATCAGCCTTATCAAAGTGCCAGAGGGAAAACCGCATAGGGCAGGATGGAGATGTTGGAGAAAAGTATTAAAATTAAGTGATATAAGGTTGTGGTCACATTTTACCGATAGGAGCGAAGGTGGTATTTATAGAGAGAAGGACTAGTGGTGAAAAACATAGGTCAAGGGTGTTCAAAATTGGTTGGGACGATCCGGAATGTGTGCAGGTTATTTAATCAGTTGCCCCAGATCGTTGAGAATACTGCGGAATGATTCGGCTTCCTCCCAACTAAATCAGCACGAGGAACCCAACAATTCAGTTTTGTGTACATTGAAATCCCCTAAATAGACTCAGTATTTAGATGAGAAGATAAAACAGTCTCGTGGGGAGAAGTAGTAAGGTAATCAAAAAAAGGAATGAAAATCTGTTCCTGTTAGGAGAACAGTAGCAGAAGCATAAGAATGTTGGTAGTAGAAGCTGAAGCAGTGAGACTAAGCCAGAACATCGGTTAGAGATTCCCGAGATTCTCGGTGATGCGGTTATAGGGAATGTTTTTATTTTACATAGGCACATACTCCACCCTAAACGGAAATTATAAAATAAGTTATAGTTGGATATATTAAACGAGTTGAAGGGTGAATTCTTAGCCATCTGGGTCTCAGACAAGAGCATAAAAATTAGGTTTAGAGTTAGAGAGGTAGTATTCCATGGATACAGAGTTAGAGTGCAAGCCATTGATGTTGTTGGTAAAGTCAAAAGAAAGCCACGCCTGTGCAAATCTGCTATCATACACGCATACGCACACGCACACGCACACGCAAAAAAAAAAAAACAAACAAACAGAAACAAATAGACAAAAACCAAAGGAGGATAGAAATGAGGAAAATTTATTCGCACGCCTAAAACCTAAATTTTAAAACGATAAAAACCCTAGTTACAGCAAAATATCTAAAAATATGAATAATCCACAAAGTTTAAAAACACTCACGCACTCACATGCTCTCAGGAAATGTTTACAAAAAAAAATACTATTGATCAACTAAAAAAGTAGATAAAATAAATCTGTATAAATTATAATAATGGCTGTCCAAATAGGTAAATTTTTACGCTAGTGCCAAGTTGGAGAAACGCTTAAAATCTAAGTTAAAAAGAAATCGAGGAAAAAAAAAACATGGTACTAGCTATCTATATCGAACTAGATTTATTATTGAATCTAAAGTTTCTCATAATTTTTCCCCAAAAAAGTAAGAAGTATAAGAGGCCGATACCGATAACGATACCGATACCATCAAAATGGCCGATACTACCGATACCGATACCGATGGCAGCCATCGGTGGGCCATCTCCCAATAAGGTGGTTGGCAGCAGCAAGGTTAAGAGCAGCATATATGATATATGCATATATATATATATATATATATATATATATATATATATAAATAGATATAATTATATATATATATATATATATATATATATATATATATTAGTGATGGGACGATTAATCATCATCATCATCAGCAAAATTGGCATATTTTTTTTCAATTGTCATCGCCAATTTTTGCTGATTATTTTGCCGATTAATTCAACAAATATTAAGAATTTTGGATAATATTAAAACAACTCAATAATATATATATATATATATATATATATATATATATATATATATAAGTTAAGAGCAGTTATATATAAGGCTAGTTATATATATATATAAGAGCATAGTGGTTGGCTATACAGTTATATGTCGGCAGCAGCTACATAGCAAAGAGCAGCAGCAGCGTTATGGGCTGGCTATATATACAGCTGGGTATACAGCTGGCAAGGCTGGGCTACAAGCAGCATATTACAGCAGCAGCAGCATGATATGTTATTATAGTATATATATATATATACATATACATGGCCATTTATAAGTGGTTGACTCCAGGAGCGAAAAACAACAATTAATGTATCGTTATTTTAATAATTTTAGGGTAACTACATTAACCTAATGTAACCTATCCTAACCTAACCTAACGTAACCAAACCTCACCAAACTTAACCTAAATTAACCTAGCCTAATATTAACGGAGTCAACCACTTATAAATGTCCTATATATATATATATATATATATATATATATATATATATATAGTTATATATATATATATATATATATATATATATATATATATATATATATATATATATATATATATATATATATATATATATATAGTTATATATATACACATACATACTTCATTTTGGTTATGGTATGTATGACATTCCAGTGCCTAATGGTTCGCCTTTCTGTTCTGCGTTCATATACACATTCATCCTCCAGACAACATCTTAGAGACATCATCTTTTATCCACATATCATATATAGTACACATACTTATATCCACACCCCTCTTCTAGACAACATCTTACAGACAATCCTATCCCTTATATCCCTATGTGTGTGGGGAGAAAAAATTGCCAACATTGTATGTCCTGCGTGTCATAGAAGGCAACTAAGTGATGGTGGTAGTTGGGTTGGCTGCCCACTACCACTTATCTTTTGCCAAGAATTCTAATGCATGGCTCAGAGAAGGTCGTGATTGCTGTAAGCGGCGTTCTATCTTTCGGCGAAAATGTATGAATCATATGGATACATGGAATGTCAAAGGAATAAATGTTGAGGAGAGGAGGAGAGAGGTGATAGATGTATTTAGAAAGGACAAATTTGATTTTGCTAGCTGACTGAAACAAAGATGGAAGGAAATGGTGAAAATGAGTGGTGTGGTGTGAAATATGTTTGTGTTGGTGTGGAAAGGAATGAGAGGGGGATAGAAAGATTTGCAATTCTGATGAGTGACTTGTGGTAGAGAGCTATTTGTGTGTGTGAGTGCTAGAATTCTAAAGGTTAAATTTAAGTTTGAATAGGTAAAACTGTGTGTGGTTGCGACATATGGTCCATCTGAGGGTACTGTTGAAGAGTGCAATTTTCTGGGATAATCTGAATGATGTTTTGGATGGAGTGAGTAGGGGATTTAGTTCATTTGCCACATATCTGCCCACCTAAGGATTTTTTTTTTACAGTTCTCACAACCACTCACAGTCAGAGCCCTATTCAAGGAGGGGTGTAGGATGCCTCAAAAGTTCACCCTCTAGCGCTAAATTACTCAGATGAGCACAGACGCAGGCTTTAAAGTGAGGAAGATTAAATTCAGCAGGACATAGCTACACAAGATGGAAGAGAATTCCATGGAACAGAGGTGGAGGGAAAGAAGGAAGCACCACAGCGAACTAGCCTGGAGTTACAAATGACACAAACGCAGCACTCCTTGTGCTAAGAGGGCGCCGGCAAAGGTGGTGGTACGAAAAATTCTCTCGAGCACTTGCCGCTGTGGTGCCTATAGAATAGAGATAAAGCACCAACAGCAAAATATTTTATGTTTTTTTACCTTTGTTCTACTCATGTCTAAAAGCTGGGTGAAACCAGAGCCCCCCCCAGATATGAGAACAGTACTCCATACAAGGGCGGATGAGACTTGTATAGCTGAGCACCGGGAGAAGAGAAAAAGTCTTAGTCTTCAAAACAGAACTCCCGTTTCTTTGAAGCCGCCCTAGCAACTGTTGTGACATGAAGTTTCCAAGACATTTTTTTATTTATTTTAAGGCCAAGGATGTTTATATTGTCAACAGGAGAGAAGAGAGAACCGTCGAAAGAGATTAGAAAGTTATAATGCGTTTTAGAGAAGGAGATTTGCAGAAGTTGGGTTTTTAAAGAATTGAATTTTACAAGGTTGAGACAATCCATTCCGGAAATTCAGATCAGCAAGAATAGAATAAGAAGGATTAAGACGAGAGGCAATTCTAGAAGTAAAAGAGGAAGCAGAACTGAAATGAGTTGAAGAATGAAGGGTCGAGTCATTGGTATATGAGTGGATAGAGTTAGATGTGTAGGTGAGAAAAGTAGGAATAAAGTAGGAGATAAGACAGAACCCTGAGGAACACCACTATTGACAGAAAAAGAAGTCGCCCCATCAACAACAGCCGATATTTAGAGATTCGAAAGAAAGCTAGACATGGAGTGTGTGTAGGTGTATGTGTATAGATTTAATGTGCTTTAGTTTAGTATATAGATTGTGTAGTTTAACTTTTTAGATTTTTCAAATTTTCTGTAAATACGGTTTTAGCGTTTTAAAATTTCCTAAAGTTTTATTATACAAAATTTTGATTTATAATTAATTTTAGAATATAAACTTTTTAATTTAGGTTTTAGGTGTATGATCATTTTTTATCACGATTTCTCGTTTTATTTTTGTCTGTCTTTGGCTTTCGTTTTTGTTTGTTGTGTGCGTGCGTGTGTGTGATGGCAGGTGTGCGTAGATGCGGGCTTTCTATCGACTTCACCAACATCCGGCTTAAGCTCTAACTCTGCTTCCGTGGAACACCACCTTTCTAACTCTAACCCTAACTTTTGCTCCTGTCTGAGACTCAGATGGCTAAAGAATTCATCCTCTAACTCGTTAATGTATCCAACTACAACTTATTTCATAATTTCTGTCTCTAAAGGGTGGAGTATATGCCTATGTTAACATAAACACTTCTGTAACACGTCTCGTGAATCTCATCCCACTCATGCCCTATGGCTTAAAAATCTTTCTCCCTTCTACTACAATAATCTTGTGCTTCTGCTACTGCTCTCCTAACAGAACAGATTTTCACGCCCTTTTTTGAATATCTTACTACTTCTCACGAGACTGTTATATCTTCTCATCCAAATGCTGAGGTCCCCATTTAGGATTTCAATGTACACAACACTGAATGGTTGGGGCCCTCTCTCATACCGATTTAGGTGGAGAGGAGGCCAAATTTAGCACTCTCAACGATCTGGAGCAACTAATTAAAGAAACCACACACATTCCGATCGTCCTAACCAACTCTTGAACACACTTGACCTATGTTTCACCCACTGGGTCCCTTCTCTCTTAAATACACCACTTTCGCTCCTATCGGCAAATCTGACCACAACCTTATATCTCTTAATTTTTAAATACTTTCTCCAACAGCTCCATCCTGTCCCTACTCGTTTTTTTCTGGCACTTTTGATCGGGCCGATTAGGGGCCTTGCGTTTCTACGCTAACTATAATTGAATGACTGCTTTGTCTCCCAGACACTCGACTTCTGCCTAAGGTGGGGAGCTGTGTAATCGTTGATGGGGATGAGCAGTGTCTATTCCTTCTTCGACTAAATTCCTTCCTCATAATCCATGGTTCGATCGTGCTTGTTCTCTGGCCATTCAGGCTAGAGACAGTGCGGTGACTGGAGTGGAAAAATTCAGTTCTCTCCTCTCACCTTGCTAATTCATTCCTAGAAACGTTGCAGGGATGTTACTCTCGGACGAGCGAAAGCTGTGGCACCAAAACGAAGTGCGCGAACCTCCTTGGTTCTCCTACTGGACAAATCTTTCTGGCCTCTCTCTTTGCCAAAACATCTCTAACAACTTCTGTAAATCTGCAGCCTTCCTCCTCTGTCTTCGCCCTGGATGGTTCTGCTGTTACCTCTCCAAATCTGAAAAAGGCCAATCTCTTTGGCCTCCTATTTTCCCTCTAACTCAACCCTGGATGACTCTGGCATCCCTCATCCTCCTCCTTCTCCCCTCTCAGGTGTCCTGCCTCTTCGCCTGTGGGATCAAGACATCTCGATCGGGTGCACTAAGTTCTTGAAACTATGAACGTTAGGAAGGCGGTGGCCCGGATGATTTCTCCTCGAGTTTTGAGGGAGTGTGCTTCCGTGCTGGGTCCCCTGCCCCTCTCAACTATATTCTCTATGTCCCAATACTAACACTTTCCCTCAGTGTTAAAGCACGCATATGTCCAACCTATTCCGAAAAAAAGGAAGCCGCTCTGGATCTCTAACTATCGCCCAGATATAGTTTTTGATCTGTGGCCTCATTCAAGATCTTTGAAACTCTTCTCAACTCTCATTTCTTAGATCATCTAGAATCTTAAACTCTTTCCGATCGCCAGTACGGCTGGCGCTTCAGGCCCACTGGCGATATACTTCCTGTATCTACCGACTGTGGTTTTTCCGCCCAGAAACCACGTACCTTGCGTGGTGGCGCTTTGACATAATCCAAAGCATTTGACCGGGCATGCGCCACTGCTCTCCAAACTCCCCTCCTTTGGGTTTCCCTCCTTCTGCATCATGCTCCAGTTTCAAATCGCCAATGTCGCTGCTGTTGATGGGCCAATTTCTTCTTCCTTTCTGTCAATAGTGGTGTTCCTAGGTTCTGGCTTTATTCCCTACTTTGGTCTTTTTATTCCTACTTTTCAGTAATTATCTACCTGCACATCTAACTCTATTCACCATATGCTGATGACTCGACCCCTTCATTCTTCAACTCATTCAATTCTGTTCTTCTTTTATTTCTAGAATTGCCTCTCGTCTTAATCTTTCCCCATCTATCATAGGATCTGATAGAATTTCCGGAATGTTTGACCTTGTGTGAAATTTAATTTTTAAAAACTCAACTTCTACAAATCTCCCTCTCTAAGACACTCCAACTCTTCCTCTATCTCTTCTCGACTGTTCTCTCGTCTCTCCTCTTGACAATATAAACATCCTTGGCCTTACCATAAACAAAAAATGTCTTGAAACCTCACATCACAACGGTTGCCAGGGCGGCCTCAAAGAAACTGGGAGTTCTGCTTAGACTGGGCGAGACTTTTTTCCTCTTCTCTGTTACTCCAGCCATATCAGGCCTCATCCGCCCCTTGTATGGAGTACTGCCCTTCTTCTCATATCTGGCTCTGGTTTCACCCGGCTTGTGGATAGGCGAGTCAAATAAAAGGCTTATAAACTGTCCTGTACTTTCCAAACCCTTTGACCTCTCTATCTTGCGCGATGTTGGTTTCTTTCTTTGCACTATTCTTTCTATAGGTACCGTATGCAGGTGCTCGAGGGAGCTATCACTGCAGGTACCTCCACCTTTACGTCGCCTGGTGAACCAGGGGTGCTGTAACGTACATGCAGAGTTTTGTGTTGATGGTGGTAAATTCAGCTGGCCCGGCGGTAAGCCTTCTTTCCTGCCACATCTGTTCTGTGGAATTCTCTCTTCCATCTTCTGTGTTTCCTCGCTGAATTTAATCTCCCACTTTAAAAGCCTGCGTCTCGTGCTCATCTGGCGTAATTTACTCCTAGTTGTTGGCCCTCTGAGGCAAAAACACCCCTTGGAACAGGCCCCTGCCCGTGAGTGGTGGCAGACAACTGTAAAAAAAAAAAAAAAAATTAAGCAAAGAGAAAGAGGAAACCCAAAGGGGAGGGGAGCTTGGAGAGCTGAGACGCATGCCCGTTTCGGTCAGATGCTTTGATATGTCAAGCGCCACCTGCAAGTCTCCCTGTAGTTCCTAAGAGCTGAAACCATAAATCGGTTAGGGTAGGGAAAGTATCGGCCAGAGCCTCGAGCGCTGAAAGCCGTATTGGCTATCGGAAAGAAGGGAATGAGTTTCCGGATATTCTAAGAAGTGAGAGTTGAGAAAGGTTTCGCAAAGACCTTAGATAGAATATTACAAGTGAGAGCTATAGAGGATAGTTAGAAGGATCAGAGCAGCTTCCTTTTTCGGAATAGGTTTGACATGTGCGAGCTTCCAACACTGAGGGAAAGTGTTAGTATTGAGACATAGCCACATAGGGAGTATAGTTGAACAAGGGGAGATAGCAGCAGGGAAGCACACTCCCTCAAAACTGGGAGGAATGCGTCATCTGGGCCACACGCCTTCCTTTATCCTTTATAGACTCTAGGCAAAATGCACCCGACAAATGTAATCACAGGCAAAGACATAGAACACCTGAGAGAGAAGGAGGATGAAGAGAAATGCCAGAATCGGCCTAGGGTTGAGTTAGTGGAAAATAGAAGTGCTGAAGAGATTGGCCTTTTCAATTGGAGAATCAACAACAGAACCATCAGAGGGAAAAAGAGGAGGACAGAAGTTGTTAGAGATGTTTTTGGCAAGAGGCCAGAAAGATTTGTCAGTAGGAGAACCAAGGAAGTTAGCGCACTTTCGTTTGATGAAAGCCCGCTTTGCTCGTCGAAGAGTATCCCTGCAATGATTTCTAGCTGAATGAAAATTGGCGAGTGTGATTGAGAACAAGAATTTTTCCACCCCCAATAAGCGCTCTCTAGCCCGAATGGCCAGAGAACAAGCATACACGATTGAACCATGGTTTATGAGGAGAGTAGCGTTTGGGCTGAAGAAGGAAATGGAACTTCTAGTGCCATCAACGTATCATGTTCCCTCCCTTATCTCTTAAATATTTATACGGTACATCCATCAAATATTCCTACAATGGGTAGCCAATTTGCTATCATCTGCAAACTTTTAAACCTTACATTTAAGTCCCTGGTCTAAATATTTTATACATATATGAAGAACAGCCACTTGACCTAAGAAATCGTTACGGACCACAAACATGTCTCCTTTTTATTATTATTAATAATATTTTTTTTTTATTTTATAATTATTATTAATTATTATTATTATTATTATTATTATTATTATTATTATTATTATTATTATTATTATTATTATTATTATTATTATTATTATTATTATTATTATTATTATTATTATTATTATTATTGCTATATCATCATCATCATTATTATTATTATCATTATTATCATTATTATCATTATTATCATTAAGACATTAAGAATATAGAGACAGCAAGAAGCCACATGGCCTCGTCGAGACTGTCTCCTAGTCAACCCACTAACCAACATGCTCATGCAAATCCAATAAAGCACCCTAGGGCTTGTCAAATTACTGTAACTAAAAATCCACTAATTTGGCTTAGTCAAAAATAATGATATAAGATATATAGTGCAGCATATATATATATATATATATATATATATATATATATATATATATATATATATATATATATATATATATATATATATATATATATATATATATATATATATATATATATATATATATATATATATATATATATATATATATATATATATATTTATATGGTATATATATATATTAGATGTGCCAATAGAAGCCTAATACCAATATTCTGGTTAGCTAAAAGTATTCGGCCGAATAATCACTTCGCTATTCGGCCTAATAGTTATTTCAAAGTTCGGTCATCCATTTAGGGAAAAATAAAGAAATCTTACACAGGTCAACAAAAAAAGATAAAATTTTTCTTCCATATATGTATTCTCGGATTTGCTGTATCACATCCCGTTTTCGTGCAATCATGGATCCCTGTTTTTGCATATTCCCTAGGAATGACAAAATTCATGTGCGCACTACGTAGGCTGTATAGACGTTACCTTCCGCATATATCTACAGTAGCAGCAAGTTTACTGCTGGCGGCCGATATTCGGGAAGCATGTGGTAACTTTTTAGTACGTCTACATGTATGGATGCCAATGACCATGATGTCTATCATCCATCTGAAATACAGTCGGATGGTCTTCAGCATTGTTCACCCAGGGTGAACTGAACGATCTTGTATGAGAGTTGTATTTGCCGAAGTTGTCCTGAGCTGTTGGCTTCGAAGTTGCATGAAAAATTACTACTGGACCATAGCACTAGAGTAACATTTTATCGTAACAGATAAGCAGAGCTGTGGAGGCTCTTCCAGTCAGATGGTAACCTTGAGTATTGCAGTGAAGTTGCAGGCCTACTACTCGCTATGGGACTCCCAGCATACGATGCAGGTGAGAGGCGACTGTTTATTGACACTTCCAAGAGCAGTTTAAAGTGTGTGTTGTTACACAACGGCAACAGGTATGCTTCGGTTCCAGTAGGGTACTCGGTACGGATGAGAGAGGAGTATGAAAAGATCAAGACAGTTTGGAGAGGCTACAATATCAGGTACATGGATGGTAAATATGCGTCGACCTCAAAATGGTAAACATTTGGCCCCGGTCAGCAAGCAGGTTTCACCCAAATATCCCTGCTTCCTGTGCTATTGGGACAGCCGGGCGGCAAATGATCACTGGACCAAAAGAGAATGGCCACCGAGGGAAACCTTGATGCCAGGTAACAGGAACATTGTACGTGAACCACTTGTACAGAGAGAAAACATCATCTTACCTCCACTACATAAAACTTGGTTTGATGAAACAATTTGTGAAGGCCCTGGACCATGATGGTGAATGCTTCCGCTATATATGCTCAACGTTTTCTGGTCTGAGTGACGAGAAGAAAAAAGCTGGGATATTTGATGGCCCACAAATACAGACACTCCTCCGTGATACTGCCTTTGCTACAACAATGACTGTATTAGAGGCAAGAGATGCTTTTTTAGATGTAGCACAGAATTTTCTGGGGAACAGGAAAGCCGAGAACCACTAACATTGTACAGGAACTACTAGACAGTTTCATTCTCATGGATGTAGAATGAGTATAAAGTTGCATTTCTTACATTCTCACCTAAGAAAATTTCCGGATAACCTAGGCGATGTTAGTGATGAGCAGGGTGAACGCTTCCATCAAGATCTAAAGTTCATGTAAGGACGTTACTCAGGGCAAGTGGGATATCAATATGTGATGGCCGACTATTGTTGGTTGCTTGATGAGGGATACTCCAGACGCTATGCACAGTAGATCGTCTACGCTAAGAGAAAGTTACTACCATCGTAGGTATGTTTACATTAATTAAACTCCATTCCTCCTATTACATTCATTGTTGTCCCATCTTTATTCATATTTGTATTATATGTTTAACATATATATCTATCAAAGACATGTATCATATCATTGCGATTTATTTCTCTCCCTTCATATATCCAATATATATGTACTGTAAACACTTCCTATGCTATTACATATGCTATTATATATATATATATATATATATATATATATATATATATATATATATATATTATATATATATATATAAAATCCCAATAAATGTGATAGACTCTCTTGAAAAAGGAAAAATCATAAAAGTTTACAAATCTGTGTTACATACAATATCTCACAAATGCGATGTGATATGCAAAAACCGATTACATTTTTGGAATCAGCACATCAATAATCAATTGCGAAACCCCGTCCAAGAAATTTCATGTTTACCAGTGTTATATACAAAGTAATAAAACAAAAAGTAAATAACTATTTCTTACCTATAGCAAACCATTCACATATTAAAAATAATTAAATGAAAATTGAAAAGTTTCGTCTATAGTTAAAGATATTAAACTAAACTTCATTTGAATAAGCTCTAAGGTTAAAATGACAACATTAGCAGTTCTCCAATTTCAGGGGATAACCTATTTATTGTGGCTTCATAAATATTTTCTCTTGTTCTAAATATTCTTTTACTTTCGACTGATGACGGTGTGGAGCTGGAAGGTATTTTATTGCTAGTTTTTTTCAAATTCATAAAAAACTATTTCCAGTGTTTTTCCAACAATTGAAGGGAATATCATTTTCTTCACTTTTCAAAGTAGGCAAACTTATATATTTGCTTATTTCTTGATGTAATTCCTTATGTAGTTTACTTTTATGTACAACAATCACATCGTCAGAAGAATGGACTTTTCTTTTTTTCACTCTCACTTTCTTTCTGTATGACCATTTTGATGCCACAATTTCTTAAACAATCCATTAAAGAAGTGAAAAAGGAACCTTCAGCTTCACTTTCCCACTACGTGAATCAATATCATCAGTAGAAGAGTCAGGTTCAAATTTTCATGCATTTCTACCCATGACTCAATTCTCTGGAATTGCTCTTCAAACTTCTGTTTCAGGTTGTCAATTGGCTTTAATCGCAGATCTAAAAAAGTAGCTACACACACAAAGATTTATCACACAGAAACTTAGAAAGTCTTTTTCTACTGATTTCTTAAGCTTTCAACGAGTGTAATTATTCCACTGAAGCTTTCTTTTGCTTTTAATTGCCATATTTAAAAATAGATTTCCATTGTTTGAAATGGAAGGGGATCACTTGGGCGACTGTTACTTCACGTCTAATGCTTGTTTTAGTGATGTTGTCAAATGGCTCAAGTAAATGGAATAATTTTGCCACTGAAAATCAGTCAATATTTTCTGATTGCATTCAGCAGTGTATATGGATAGGGGAACTTTTGTCTCCAAACAATCTACATATCATAAGTTCTGGTTCCAGCCGCAGTAGAAACGTAAGGCCTTGAATTAATTTAGTGTTGTTTGACATTCAGCTGCATCTGTAAAGTTATAAGCTTTGCAACTGCCGTTGCTTAATGGTGAAACAGAGGATATGCTTCCTGCAAGTAAATAAAATATCTTTAAAAGACTTCTGACATAATATGGAATCGTGAATGCTTAGTTGCAACATGTGAATAAACCAAGAAATTGATAGCAAGCCACACTCCCCCCTTATACCAGCTACCATGTTTTGTCCATATCCTGTATCACTAAATAAATTCTATTTTTTAGAATATTGCTCGTCAAAGGCCCTTATAGGGATTCCTGACAATGACAAAAGATTTTCGCCCCATTGGCTACAAAAATTTAAGGTATATATTTTTTTATTTCTTTTGAAATTGAGTTTCTAAAATTTCAATTTTAAATTGAAATAACTCTCCCTACGTTGACGTAATTTATTGTTTATAAAGCTCAATATTCGGCCCGAATAGCCCGGGCAAGGCAAAAAGTTGAATACCGAATATTTCCGGTATTTCCGCTTGACAGAGGCCGAAATAATGATCACTTACCGAATATTCGGCACATCCCTAATATATATATATATATATATATATTATATAAGAAAGAAGCAGCAGCATAGCAGTTATATATATATATATATATTATTATTATGCTATGTTATATATATATATATATACATATACATATAGTTATAATAAGTTAAAATTGTACCTATATATGGCTATTATTACTAATTTATATATATATATATATATATTATATATTACATATATATATTATTATGCATATATACATATATATATATATATATATATATATATATATGATACCCAAACCATCCACATGTGCATTAATAACTAAGTTATGGTCACACATGCAGCTCTAACATTAATAACTACTGTAACTAAAAACCTGCCAATTTGGCTTCATCTAAAGATATTATATGATACCCAACCCATCCATATATATATACTTATACCTATCCAACCCTTTCTTAAATGTTGCAGTTGAGTCACACTCAACAACTCCTGGCAGACCATCTAAAATTTAACAACCCTATTACTGAATGAATCCTTTCTTATATCAAGATGGCATGCTTTCTTCTTAATTTTATTATGCCCCCTGGTCACCTGTCCATGCTCTACTATGAAAAATTTATTGGTTTCTGTATTATCAATAGATGTATATAAATATTTTGTAGACTTGTATCATGTCCCCTCTGAGAAATCTCCTTTCTACACAGAAAACATCTTTCTAACTCCTTCAGCCTCCTCATATCTTACCTCAAACCCAGAAATCATCCCCTGTTGCCCTATCGCTGTACCCTCACATTTAGCATACCTAAGTCTTTTTAAAAATGGGGGCCCAAACTTGTGCACAATACTCTATTACTGGCCTAACAGCTATTATACAGTTTATTTATACCTTCCTTGCTCTAGTAAACAACATTGCGATTTATTATGCCCAGTATCTTTTAGCTTTATTTCTAGCTTCCAAACACTGATTAGCTACTTTCTAATTGCTTATAATCACACCTAAATTTTTTTCTTGGGCCGATCCTCATTCATATCGTAGTTAAAAACTTTTATTTGAGTAACCTAGGTGAAGAACCTTTAACTTTTTTATAATAAAATTCATTTGCCTCTTATCTGCCCACCCAAGAAGTTTATCAAGATCATTTTTGAATCTTTATACATCCTCACTATTCCTAACTGTGGTGGCCACTTTAGTATCATCAAACTTGAAAACCTTGCATTTAAGTCCCTGGTCTAAATCATTTATATATACAGTATGAGGAACAATAGTGGCCCCAGCACAGAACCCTGTAGGACACCACTCTTCACTATTTCCCATGATGATTTATTGCCATTTAGTTGTACACAATGTTTTCTATTTCGCAGCTACTCTTTAATCCAACCATGTAAAATACCATTCCACCTATACCACATTGTGCAATAACTTCATCAGCCTTGTATGTGGAACCTTATCAAAAGCTATTCTACATTGCAAATATACAATATCAACTTGATCTCCTCGGGTCAATGCAGTCAGTAATGTATTCCATAAATTCTAAAAGGTTTGTCTGACATGACCTACCCTTTCTGAAACCGTGCTGGGAGTCATACAATACCTTGTTATCTTCTAAATATTTCTCTATATGACCTTTCAGTAACTTTTCCAGAATCTTTAAACCAGGATGTTAAGCTAACTGATGCCTATAATTTCCCAAATCTTCCTTACTACCTATCTTATAAATAGGCACTTTAATGGCGAGTGGGGAAATGGGGTACAACAGTTTAGGTTTAATATGTAGGGAAGTATTATATTGTATATGTTCTGGGGCTACCCGACAGGTCCTCCTATCTATTGCTCCACCTCCTCTCATACATAAACGAAATTTCTTTTTACTTACTTTTTGTCTTCTGGCCTTTTCCAACGTTCGGATCAGGGAATGTGGACTCCTTGAAGGTGCACTTCTGTTTAGCTTATGATACAATCAATTTTTAATAATCCCTATTCTCAGGGCTATTGACACACGCTCAATTACAATTTTTTTTTATTTTTATATAAACTTGCAAAAAAAATTTATTTACAAACGTCGCTATTGGTATGTGAATTTCTTAGACAGGTTCTATCTTAACTATTATTATTTCCTGATTCTACCTAGCCAAGCTTCATCTTAAGTCTCAACTATTCGTGTTTCTGGATTTCACAAAATCCGTAATTCCCTCCAATACTTTTCTTAAACACCTAACTCCTCTCTCTTACAACTTATTCTACTTATCGTATTTCTTGCCTCAGTGGGTTTTTAGGAATTACATGTAATTGTGGGGTTAGTAAGGAAAAAGAAAAGTGAGTGAAAGTGAACTAGGGTTTCTTATCTTTATAAATTTTTTCTCTTTCTTCTTCAATCAGTTTGCTTCTGGTTAATCTCCAACCAACACGCCAAAGTAAAAAGCTGGAAATAGAATTCAAGAAATAAAAACCTTGAAAAGAATATACATTGAATTAATGTAATGCAATGTATATGCCTTGCAGGATGAATTCAATTATATAAAAAAAACATTTACTACTCCTTCAGACTTTCAAAATTATTATTTGAATAATGTAATCATTTCTTTAGTTTGGGTATGACTTATTTTTATAATCTAATATTCAAAACATGAAGTCTTAATTTATTATATCTAATCATTTCAAAACTTTACATTCATTCAGCTTTTATTCAATTAAACATAAATTCCCAATTACCTATTAATGAGGGTTTTGTTATTTTTCCATAAATTCCTCTCAAAAGTGTTCCTGAACTGTTCTTTGGATAGATGATATTCTTCCAGAGATACTCTCACATATGATCTTTATTTTCCTCAAAAAAATGATTTAAAAAGCTTTCCAAAAATTTACAGAATTATGACTGGAATTAGAGAAAGGCACAATATACTATGTAAGATAATGAAAAATTAGATAATGAAATTAGAGAAAGACACAATATATGAAGTATTACTTATAAATACTTGTGAGGGATAAATTCCTCTTAACACTAATAGGCCCCTAATGGCTCAATTATAAGAAAGGGGACTCAGTCTCCCTTTCATCCCTCCCCATTAAATTTGAAACCCCCCTTTCTTTTAACAGGCGTTCTCCCACATTCATCCATGTTACCAG
>JABUQX010146160.1:0-5000 GCA_015478945.1 Trachelipus rathkii | reverse complement strand
GAGTGCTGTAAGAGCCAATCAAAATGCATATTTCTATTATTATTGGCTAATCGTAACGCCATAGGAGAAATAGTTACTCCTGAAACATTGGAAAAAATAATAATTTATTGAGAATATGTTAAAAATTAATTTTAATTTTTTAATAGGATATTATGTTAATTATGAAATAGTTAATAAATTTCAATATTTGGTTAATTAACTTTTTAAAAAATTTATAAAAAGGCAAGCTTAAGAATTAAAATTCAATTTTATAGCAGTTAAAGATTAAAAATCAAAAAGCTCCATCACGTACCGTTTTTTCTTTATAGACACACTCCTTCTATTTATACATATTGGTTACATAGAATTGTAACAGTGTCTTGATTATTATAGCAAGCACACACTAAAATGATTTTTTTGGTCGTTTCCTCTTGTAGGCATCTGTTGGTGTGTCCTTGATAAGAGACCAGTAATATTCAGCAAGCATACTTTCATTCCATCGCCAACTGAAACGCTTTTCAAACATAGAGATGTCCTGGTGAAACCTTTCACCATGCTCATCACTAATTGCGCCAAGGTTGGGGGGGAAAGAAGTCCAGATGCGTTTCCATAAAGTGTAGTTTTAAAAACATATTGCAACCTATATCACGAAAGCAATTCACCATTTAACGTACAAGATATTCATAGTTTTCAGCTTTCTCATTTCCAAGGAACCTGAGCACACTGATTTGAATGCTAGCCAGGCCGCTTTTTGTCCTTCTGACAGTTTCCTTTCGAACTCTCCATCTCGGAAGACTGCTTTAATTTGGGAGCTAATAAAAACCCCTTCATTTATCTTTGCCTCACTTAAATTTGTGAATTTGTTTCTGAGATGTAAGAATGCCACACCTTCTTTGTCAAGAGCTTTTACAAATATTTTCATCAAACCAAGTTTAATGTGCAAAGGTGGAAGAAAGACAAACTGCGGGATTCACAGTGGTTTATGTGGATATGTTTGGTCCAAGGATTGAAATTATGTCTTTGAGGCCACTTTTTCCGAACGTAGTGATTTTTTCTGCCGCGGCTGTACCATTTGCAGAGGAAGCAGCAGAATTTTGTGTATCTCCAATGATCTTCAGGTCCCCACAAATGTGCCATTTAAATGTTCTGTACTCAACTAGGTTAAGTATAGAACTCATAACTTCGTACGTTTCCTTTGTATTTGTAGAATATGCTTCAGGAACAGACGAAAAAAAACACACGCACACACACACACACACACACACACACACACACACATATATATATATTATTATATATATATATTATTATTATATATATATATATACCAAAGAATAGTTATATATAAATATATATATATATATATATATTATTATTAGTTATTATTATATATATATATATGTATATATATATAGATATAGATATATATATAGATATATATATATATATATATATAAGAGTAGAGAGGAAGGTCATAGTTGTTCTTTATAGTTGTAATGTTGTTATTGCTATATATATTTATATATATATATATATATATATATATATATATATATATATTACTATTATTATTATTATTATTATTATTATTATTATTATTATTATTTTTCTCTTACAATGCACACTGTTCTTTCGCTCTCTCTCTCTCTCTCTCTCTCTCTCTCTCTCTCTCTCTCTCTCTCTCTCTCTCTCTCTCTCTCTCTCTCTCTCTCTTTATACTAATACATACATATTATTATTATTATTATTATTATTGCTATTACATATATTACATATATTATATTGTTGTTAGAGCATACATTATATTATTATAAAATTTCATAAAATAAAACATATAATATATACATATATATTATTGTTATTATTATACATGTTATTATATATATTATTATATATATCATTGCCATGCTACATATTATTATTATTATTAATATTATTATTATATATATATTATTATATATATATATATATATATATATATATATATATTAGCATATATATATTATTATTATATATATTATCTTTAAAACATTATTATTATTATATATATATATAGATATACATATATATATATATATACATATATTATATATATATATATTATATATTATTATTATAGTTATTATATATTATATATATATATATTATTTCTTATATATATACATATATATTATTGCTATATATTATTGCTATTATTATTATTATATATATATATTATTAATATTATTATTATTACATACATATTATACAATTAATATTATATATATATATATATATGTTACATACATAAGATATATTATAGGCTATTATTATTGGCTATTATTATTATTATTATTATTATTATTATTACATATATATATATATGTACATTATATATATATATTATTGCTATATATATATATATTATTATTATTATATACTATATATATTATGTATGTTGCTATTATTATTATTATATATATATACATATTACATATTATATACATACATACAT
The DNA here is from genome assembly GCA_015478945.1 of Trachelipus rathkii. Taxonomy (NCBI): domain Eukaryota; kingdom Metazoa; phylum Arthropoda; class Malacostraca; order Isopoda; family Trachelipodidae; genus Trachelipus; species Trachelipus rathkii. The sequence goes on along the minus strand of JABUQX010146160.1, from coordinate 2,527 downwards.
ATGTATATATATATATATATATATATATATATATATATATATATATATATATATATATATATATAGGTATATATATATATATATATATATATATATATATATATATATATAAGAGCAGCATATATATATATATATATATAGTATATAATCACTCACTTAATTTCAGTTTCAGGTATTTTCTTTTAATTTTTGTTTTAGGTTAGATAGGTTAGGTCTCGGAAGACTGCTTTAATTTCTGGGCCAATAAAAAACCCCTTATTTTATCTTTGCCTCACTTAAATTTATGAATTTGTTCCTGAGATGCAAGAATGCCACACCTTCTTTGTCAAGAGCTTTTATAAATATTTTCATCAAACCAAGTTTAATGCGCAAAGAAGGTGGAAGTGAGAGACAAACTGCGGATTCACAAGTGGTTTATGTGATATGTTTTTGGTCCAAGGATTGAAATCATGTCTTTGAGGCCACTTTTTCCGAATGTAGTGATTTTTTCTGTCGCGGCTGTACCATTTGCAGAGGAAGCAGCATTTGTGTATCCCTGTTCCATGCCTGTTAATAGTCCAATGACCTTCAGGTCCCCACAAATGTGCCATTTAAATGTTGTGTAATCAGCTAGGTTAAGTATAGAACTCCTAACTTCGTACCTTTCCTTTGTATTTGTGGAATATGCTACAGGAACAAAAAACATTATTATATGGAGCAGCACTGCCTTGAGACTACGTTTAGAGGAATCAATAAACAGGCGCAACTCTGCTGATTTATGCTCATGTTCCAATGCCTGTCCCAATAGGCCATTAACATCACAGCAATATACAATTCCATCTTTCTGCGCAAAATAGTTGCAAAACTGTCTCTGTCTGCCTCTAAATGAACTAATGTTTACACCTTTCTCTAATAGATTCCAGCCCTGAATCTTAGAAGCCAGCAATTCTAAGTCTGTTTGTGAGAGCTTTAGATCTCGTACAATATCGTTAAGCTCCTCCTGTGTGATTTCATGATGTGAACATGTCATAGATGTTAATGGTTCAAAGTCAGGATCTTGATACCTTGTGTCATGATCGGAGGGGTCATCCTCTGAGTCAACAGTAAGTTCATCGGGAGGTGTAGACAGGAAGATCATCTGAATGAGGAATTGGACATATTGCGGTGTGTAGGTTTGGATACTGGACACAATGTTTGGATTTTGAAGAAAACCATCGCACATTTCTCAAACAGAAGTAACAATCCGTTACGTGATTTGTCGGTTCACGCCAAATCATAGGTACAGCAAATTTCATACGGTTACGTTTTCCTTTTAACCAGTTTCTCAGATTCCTGGAACGTGAATTGCAGTATACATATGGAGCCCAGGACTTATCCTGGTCCCCAACTTTACATCCAAAGTGCAATTCATAAGCCTTTCTAACTAAAGGTGACAAGCTACATTGTTGCGTTTTAAATGTAAGTTCTCCACACACACATAACAAAAATAGGTTAAGGCTATTTTTACACTAACGTGGCATTATAAAGATCTAGACAACATATAATACTTTTGTTATAATAATTATTTCCCATGTTATAGCAAAATTTCATAATTCCTTCGAATAAACCCGAAAATAAAAATAATATATTATATATTATATATATATATATATATATATAAAGATATATTATATATATATATATATATTATTATTATTATATATAAATATATATATATTATTAAGAAAGAGAGTATAAAGAAGAGTTATAGTTATATATATATGTATATATATTATATATATATATATATATACGTATTATATATATATATATATATATATATATATATATATATATATATATTATTAGATATATATATTACATATATATATATATATATATATATATATATATATATAAATATATATATATATAATATATATATATATATATATATATATATATATATATATATATATATATATATATATATATATATATATATATATATATATATATATATATATATATATATATATATATATATATAGTAGCTTTAGAGACTATTGTCTGATAAGAAGTATAGATCTAAAGTTCAATGTGTTCAGATGGACAATCTTAGGGCGTGCTAGGTGTGAGAAGAATTGATAAAATGAGGAATGAACATTAGAGTTGTGTGGTGTGAAGAAGAGGTAAATGAGAGAGAACAAATGAAAGTATGTTGAGATGTTTGTTATGGAAAGGATGAATGATAATCGGTTGGTTAAGCGGTGTATAGTGGTGAGTGTGCTGGGAATCTACCGGCTGGGAGACCGAAGAAAGTGGATTGAGTCAGTAAAGGAATGTTTGCAGGAGAGAAATGTGAGTTTGGCAGAGGCGAGAAGAAAGGTGCATGATAGGAGAGAATGGTGGGGTTTTAAGGGGTATGGTTGTGGCCCACCTGGGCCAGGGGATGAACCCTACACTTGACGACTTACCATAGTGTGGATCCGTCGTGGTCCCATGAAGCTCTAGGGTGGATTTTCTGATTGCGACGAGTTCTTACTAATTAATGGTACAGAGGCTGGGC